>UCOH01012581.1:0-32594 GCA_900474275.1 Synergus japonicus
ATTTATAATAATATAATTTATAATAATATAATTAATAATTTGATAAAAATTAATTTAAAAAACAGAAAAAATACATATTTATTAGGGACTGTAAAGCGAGCAACGAAAATATTGTCATTAAAGCGTATGTCGATATTTTAAACATTATAACTGCCCAATAACTTTTATATATTCAAGTTATAATGCCCCATTAAAACCCGGCCGTATTATATTATATAATGAAATATATTCTCCGTTTTAAATTGACTCTAAAGCTCTGCGTTATCCGCCTATTGAAAAAGTCATCATATGACATTGAATGCAGATAATTTTAGTTTTCCTCGTGTGAAATATTTATCCGCGGAAAATCTCATAATACGTGATCGGAAATGAGAATCTGAAGCAGGAAAAGGGCTTTCAAAAAGGGTAAATTAATTACACTATGTCGGCCTCATTAATATAACTGGGAAAGGAGAATTAGTAGTAGAGTATTTAGCAGGGTTGTGACCGAATCTCAGAGAATTCAAGATGAATGCAAAAAAATTTGAAGAAACCCAAAGAATTCAAAAGAATTGCGAAGAATCTCAAAGAATTCAAACAAATCCCAAAGAATCCCAAAGAATTCAAAAGAATTCCAAAGAATTCCAAATAATTCAAAAGAATCCCAAAGAACTCTAAAAAAATCCCTAAGAATTCCAAAGAATCTCAAAGAATTCCAAAGAATTTCGAAGAATTCCGAAGAATCTCAAAGAATTCCAAAGAATCTCAAAGAATTCCAAAGAATCTCAAAGAATTCCAAAGAATTTCGAAGAATTCCAGAGAATTCAAAAAAATCCCAAAGAATACCAAAGAATTCAAAAGAATTCCAAAGAATCCCAAAGAACTCCAAAGAATCTCAAAGAATCCCAAAGAATTCAAAAGAATTCCAAAGAATCCCAAAGAAATTAAAAGAATCTCAAAGAATATACGGAATTCCAAAGAATTCGCAAGAATTCTAGAGAATTACGAGAATTACGAGAATTCTAAACCATTCAGCGAATTCTAGTGAATTTAGAATAACCTAGAGAATTTTGTGAATTATAAAAAAAAATTCCGTGAATTCTAAAGAATTCAAATAATACCAAAGAAATAAAGGAATTCCAAAAATTTCAAGATGAATTCCAAGAATTCCAATGAATCAATAGTATCTTCAAAGAATTTCAAAAAATCTGCATTTTAAAGCGAATTAATTCGGTTATTATTATATAACCGATTATTATTTAAAGCGAGTCATCAGATATGTGAAAATTGAATGTGTTGGAAACGATATTCTATATTTTCTTGTTGTCGATAAAAAAAGAATCTAATTTACAAAAGCCAGTGATGAAATTATTATATCTGCTTTCGCAAATTTTCCTGATAATTTTACACATATAATGGAATTCATTAAAATACAATTTCGTTTCGAAAGCTTTAGGGAATGTCTCATAGCCTGAAGGGATGTATTTATTATTCACTCCGTGATTCCCTACAAAATTTAAATTTAGCTACATATATTCATATTATATTTGTAGTGAATACAAAACATGTATTCAAAATAATTTTATAAGCATTGAATTAAATGGCGCCGATATTAACACCGGAATTCAAGATTTTTAAAAAATAAAATTTGGAAGAATTCAAAAGGTTAAAACGCTTAAATTAAAAAAATAACAAATTACATTAAAAAAATAAAATTAAAAAAAAATAAATAAATTCGAATCCGGTCAATCCGAACTAATCAGAATTAATCTGAACTTTCAATCCAAATAAACCCGATCAATCCGAAAGAATTCAAATTAATCTGGTCTATCGGAATGAATCCGAACTTTCAATCTGAATGAATCCGAATTAATCCGGTCTATCCGAATTAATCCGAAACCCCATTTAGAAGCAATCCGAACCTTTAATCCGCATGAATCCGCCTATTCAAATTAATCAGAATAAATCCGGTAAATCGGAATGAATCCGAACTTTCAATCGGAGTGAATTCTAATTAATCCGGATCATTTCGGAACCATTCAGATTGAAAGTTTTTATTGATCGGAATGACAGGATTTATTCGGTTTGAAAGTTTGGATTAATTTTTTTTAATTAGGATTAATTTTGAACCGGTCTGAGATTAATTCGAATTAATACTTCTTTCAGATTAAATCGGAAAGAAACTGCTTGGGTTGGATTCAAATTCCAACTCGGAAAATTCAAATTCGGAAAATCTCTGATTGGTTCAGAATGAATTTTAATCTGAAGTTTTCGCTAGAGAAGCAAAGGGGTTTCAACTAAAAATAACACATAACTATACAAAAAGCGCTCAAAACAAATTTAACCATAACACTAATCAAAATAACACAATGAAACCCAGAATTCATAATTTATAGAAAATCTGCAACGTCACATTGTTAAAAAAAATTCCATTGAACTAACAAGCATTTATACATTTGCATGAACTACTAATCCAGGAATATGTGAAAGTTTTAAAATTGGATCTATAATAATGGATAGGTCAAGATTCATCCGATTAGCCTGGCTAGCTCGTCAGCTGACTTCAAGTCCCGCAATCAGGTTGGCCAACTCGCTTAATTCCAGCCTCTACCTCAGCCCGAGCCATAAAATTGAGTATTTGTTTAGGTGGTACATAGACTATAGGCCTAATTTATGTAGATTCGTGTAGATTCGCCATATTTCGTCGGTTTTCGTAACTCACCGGGTAGGGAGAGAGCACATCGTGGAGAACCACCCAATGCCGGGTATCGCGTTGTCTTCCAAAAGAAAGACACGTGGAATACGGAATCATGGTGGCAATGATAGCGACGGCGACGACGAAGAAACAATGAAACAACAAAGCAATGATTTTCGCGACGTCCAACGAGAGTTCACTAGATCTCTATATAAATATACATATATATATGACCGCCGGCAACAAAGACGACGACCGACGTCGGATGTCGGACGTTGTTGTCGAGCGTCGACCGGATTGGCTGGAGCGAGTGTCCTGCCACCAATTGGCAAGTGCGAACACTGCGAGTAAGATCGATGAAAGAGTTTTGCGGTCGACAGAGGAAAAGACTCGTCAACGACGCCGTCGTCGTCGTCCAGCATCGAGAGAAGTCGGCCCGACCCGACGGAGGTTGCGACGTCGGGTTCGGGTTGACGTCGGGGTCGAGTTGAGCGCGACACCCGGAAGACGTTAAGAGGTCATTCAGATTTCTCGCCTAGCCATCTGGATTCAATATACGTTATGCACGTCAAGATTGGGGGGGGAGTTCACCGCAGACTCACTGATTTGCTGATATTCATTTCACAAAGTACTTTAAAACACGTGAGGAAAGTGAATTGTGAATATTGTCTTAGAATGTTTGCCCAAGTCTGACATTATTTCTGCATGAGGGAAATTCAATTATGCAGACGGTATTTAGTGGTTTTGAGTGTAATTATTGGTAATTTGGAAGGGGTAGGGGGTGTGACCAAATATTATGAAGTTTCTGATTCATTTTTCTGGTTAAAAACATGTTTTGTGAAAAAAGTGTTCGGTCACACCCCAATATATATTGGGGTGTGATCCCAGCTGCTAACTAGAAAGGCCTAGGGGTGTGACTAAATAATTTCAAATTTAAGATTCGCCTTTCCGAATAAGATAAAATGAAAAATATTTGGTCACACCCCTAGATTTATATTTAGAGGGGTGTGACCAACTTCTTTCATTTAAATTATCATTAGACGCAACGTTAGGGGTATGACCAATGATTTTTTGTCGAGAAGTGAATCTATTAATGAGATTAATCAGTCATACCCCAGGAAATTCTCAAAAATATTCTCAAAAAAAACCAATTCTTCTTTTTCATAATTCTCCTATCTTAATAAAATTCTCGTTTCCAGCATTTTACATATGAGCATGACTCCAATTTACTCCTAATGAAGCTAGGCGTCGTCTGGCAACGACTTTAACGAAGTCTTTTTGGAAGTGAATAATTTACTATAACAAAATTCCATCATTACTGATGAATTTGGTAGCTTTGACTTCGTTCTTCGAATTCTGAAACTACATTACATTTTCCGAGAACTGATTGTTTGCCTTAAAAAAAGAAGTTCCTTTCGATTATGTCAAAGTTTTTTCCTTCTTTTTTCTTGCAGAGCACATAAGCCTCTACTTTCTTGTTATTATGGGGTGGCTGGCACGTGGAGCGGCGCTTGGGGATGATCAGCCAAGGCACACAGTCATTTAATTTTAGAACGATCGCGTGCAGCGGATAGCTGGTCGCAGGGGCTTGTCACGACCGCGGCCCAGGGAATGAGGCGCTTGCAGTATCGATCCAAACCTCACGCACCTGAATACCTTTCTCTTGTACATCATTACTAGGGTGGCTCAAAAAAAATCAAGTTCCTTTGCTTAGTGCGCGCACCTCCCAAAAAGCTTCCATTTGGTTGAAAAAAGAAAGTGTGAATTTAAAAAAAAATTTTCTCAAGTGACAATTTACGAATTTTTTTCCCCCTTGCGGATTTAAAGATTTAATTAATGATAATAGAAGTTTTTAAATTATAATACCGGGATAAGAGAAAGGCAACATTATAAGATCACAAAGGAAAAGATGAAAAAAAATAACAAAAGGGGTTTAAAGAATTACAAGCAAAGAAGTTTCGAAAATAACAAAATCTTTTTACCCAGTTCCTATTTAAGTTTAGACTTATGAAAATTTGAGACAATGTCTTTATATTTAGAATGTACAATATTGAGTCGTGTATCGGACATTTTTATCAGAAAAGCTAGACTGAGAGGGGTGACAATAAAATATACGCCTCAAATAGCTGTTTTTAAAATTGGTCTGAGAACTTCATATGTTTTCAAGGACGCCTTTAAGCGCTTTATGCGTAGTCAACTTTAAACCACAGCGACCCTTTATTCCGGTGAAGCGACAGCGAAGAGATTTTCCTGTTCGTATATAATGTATGTGTCTGATCCTACCCGTCCTCGTACAAAATTAAACGACCTTACACTTTCCCCACTAAGAATGAATCCTTATTCCTCAATTATAAACCTAATCCCTTTTGTAAGCTCGAGAAATTAATAATATATAATTAAAGACTGATACTAATTATACAAGGTGTCCCTAAATATATTTCCACAAATATTTGTATATTACTTTCACAGATGGCGCTATATATAAATATACTCCATACTAAATATGGAGTAGATATTTCGTTATCTAATCGAACTAAAAATTATGAACGCCCGAAACTTAAATTAGAATCAACATATTCTCACATGTTTGGCACCTATCGTGAAAATGAGATTATTTTTAAGCATAATTATCAACTTTATGACACATGGCACTGCTGGATAGGCGACAAGAAAATCCAGGTCGTCTACAAACGCAATCGAAGAGAACTTGGAGATTATCCAGCGTAATTTCGAAGACAACCTAAACGATTCTGTCTGATGGACATCTCAGGTTCTTAAGATACCTAAATCGTCTTTATGGAAGGTTCTGAAGATCATTTAGATTTAGAATTATCATCCTTAAAAAGAAAGAAAATTGAGAGTCAGGATGCAATAACACCCAAAAAATACGGTCCCTGCCTTCAATGCCTTATTATTTACTATGAAGTAAAAAATACTGCGAATATGTGTCTAGACGTCAAGTTATTGTTGCATAGTAACTTTTACTGCGACACGGCGTCTTTATATAGTATTATCGCAAGTTTCACGACGCAATGTAAACTGTCGCGGTAGCAAAACAAACTCCAACTTGTCTCCCAGAGCCTACCCTACAATAACTTAGCGGGACGCTTGAAAGTCATAACTAAACCAATTTGACAATATTCATGACTTTAGAGTTGACAAAATACGATTACCAGAGTTCGGAACATTTCGAACAGTCTAGACTTGGGATCTGTATCGATCCCATGCCTAACTCACTAATCTTTAGAAGCTAAGATCTCGATACGACAATTTTAAACCTGATTATCTTATTCCTATTAACTATACCATTGTTATTGTTATTCTTGCCTTATAATTGCTCTTATTTTGTTTTTACGATTTGGTTTTCTTGTTGGTATCGCTCCCTTCTCTGAAATATTGTAAACCGCTTTTTGTGTTGTTAATGTTCTTTGCTGATAGTACTGATAGTTTTTAATGATTCTTATTTTCTGTTGCTTAGATGTTCTGTTTATTGCTTATGCTTCTGTTGTTATTGTGATTTATTGTTAGTTATTGTCACTTAGATTGTTATTGTCAATTGCTATGGATTATTCTTGTTCCAGTAGTATTTCTCTTTAGGCTTGCATCTGAATATTCTCCTCTTCCTTATTTAAAAAAAAGTTCCGTCTTGAAATAATTTTTATTTGCAAAAAATTTGTACTCACCTCAAAAATCGTCGAAAGTGTGACTCCGCCTCGTCTGGATAGAACCCACGGTGGAACCACAATGTCGAGCGGCAGATAAGGGAGTGTCATCATGATCCCTAACGCGAGACTTCCTGTAAAAGTAAAACAAATTATAATGTAGATAGCTTTACTTAATGCGACCTTGAAATGTGTTAAATCTATTAAAAGAAAGTGTGAGAAACCACGCGCTTTTCCGAGGTTAATGAAATTTTTTAGAAATTACTTGTCTAATTGCATTAACCCATTTGCTGTAAAATATGTCTCGTGTTTTAATTTAATGCCCCGGGAGAAATCAGCAAAGCGCAACCGTTAGTTTCCGGATTAAATAAATGAAATGTCAGATATAAAAAAAATAGAAAAGCAAATATGATACTAAAGCTTGACAATTTAGTTCTTGTTCGTGTTTTCGTAGGACAACTTTAATAAATAAAATAAACTCAATGAAATAAATTTGTAATTTTAATATATTTCAATTACGCAATGTTTGCAAACGCTTTTGCTTCATTAAAGGGGTTCGAAATTTAGATTTTAATTTCGATCGCAATCTTCAAGTCCCGTGAGAAATCAGGAGAATGTTCATTTTACTCTATCTTATATGAACTTAGCTTGGCAATAATTTTAATTTTATAAAGAAACCACAAGAGAAAATGAGTTTAATTCATTGTTCTATAAATATTATTATTTGTGCGATTTTCATGTATTTTTAAAGAACAATTTCAAAGTATTAATAACCAGTGTATTTTTCACTAACAAAAGAAAATACTCTGCAAATTTCCATGCAACAGACGATGTGCTAATCTCCAAATCCGTTTTGCCTTAACTTAAAGTGCTCCAGCAATGCAAGCGAAATAGTTCCACGAAATAACTCCTTCAGCAAATGTTTCAAATTTTAAATCCTCATCTGAAAAATTCTCAATTGTTGATTTAAATTTTAAAATCCTCGACTGTAAATTGTGCAATTACTTCTCCTAATTTGTGTCGTGTCAAGAGTTACAGTTTCCAATTAAGTTTTTTTTCATAAAAGTCATTATTGCCGTCTCATTTATATTTCCAGTACGTCTTCTGTTTTGATTCTAAAATAAGGTCGTGAATTATAAACGGAAAGTTACAATAACGGAAGTAATTTCTGGAACTATTTCAACCGTGCGACAGGGTTGTATTAATGCAAAGGGAATTTTGGGATTAGCGCATCATTAACTGTTGCACAGAGATTTATAACACAGTGCGAATATATGTAATTTTATCACCCTCTGCTGATTCATACATGAAATTTGCAATTTTAATATATTTCAATTACAGAATGTTTGTAAAGTTGACAAATCACTGAAATAAGTTTTTATGGCCCCACAAAAAACTTTATGTAGGTTTAAATAAAATAATTGAACTTAAGTTGGATGTTGTTTTTTTAGGAAATCACCAAAATTGAGTTTTATTTATTTTTCTCGTTTTATCGAAGATTTAGAAAAAAAAACTCTCATTCCTCAGAGAAATACAGTCGGAGATTTTACGAATTTTTCTAATGTGAAAGGTTTATTACTTTTTTGAATGTACACCAAACTTGAAAGATTGTTATTATTATTACTGTTATTATTATTATTATTATTATTATTATTATTATTATTATTATTATTATTATTATTGTAAATGTTTCTATAATAATTTTACTATAAAATATATTTCTAAACGAATATTTAGAAACGGAATTCGGTCCGTGTGTTAAACCGAAGCTGGAATCGGTCAATAATTTCAAGTGATAAGAGATATCTAATCCCATAGAACCTACTCATCCCTATCTCCCATTTACCCTCCAACAATCGTTTCAATATTTCATATTTATCACCCAAGCCTTCAATTTAACTTCACCTACGCAATTTTCGAAATGCCAACAAAACTGAACCACGTACAATGTGGGCAGAAAATTAAAAGGGCGTAATTAAGGCGCAATTAAGGCATAATTAAAATAACGTTATAGAAACTTTCAATCTCTCAAGCGCATTTTCTAAAAGTTCCAGTCATCTATTGTCATTAAAAAGGATGAAAAGATGATTTTTTTTTTGATAAAACTAAGTGAGAAATAAGTGATAAAAGTTGAAACGAACTTAGTTTAAAAACGAACTTAAAGTTTAAACTAATAGAACGAAGTAACTAAAAAATTTGATTAAAACAAAATTTTAAAAAATGACATCCAATCCAAGTCAATAAAATTTAAATTAATAATTCAGGAAGAAATCAAAGAAATTTAAAAGAACGTAGAAGTTAAAAGAAGGCCAAATAATTTTTATATTAAATTTAAATTCAATTTTAAATTAAATTAAATTGAAATCTCTTAATATGTTTCAAAATCTTTTAAAATATATTTCAAAAATAAACAATTAACATCTTATATCTTAAATTTCCATGAGAGGCTTTTCAAGTATTACGTAAGCAATTTTAAAATGATTTTCACCCTCCCCCCCCCCGCCCTAATTTTTATTAAAAAATTTTTTAAATCACGAATAGAAAACTATAAATTTAGTTAAATGAAAATGGATATAATCTTTTTAAAATAATAATTTTATTTATATTATTCATTCTTTTATATATATATATTTATATATAAATCTTAAATTTAAATCTTGTTTAAATCTTGTCCCTTATTGAAAATTTTACTGCTTTAAAAAAAATTTTATTTTTATTTGTTTCGTTAAAAATTCGATGTCATATTTTTTATAAATATTTTTTATTATTTTTTATATATATAATCCCTCTACTAATAAAAAATATGACATCGAATTTTTAACGAAACAAATAAAAATAAAATTTTTTTTTAAAGCAGTAAAATTTTCAATAAGGGACAAGATTTAAACTTTTTTTGGGGGAAAGAGAAATCTTATGTAAGATTTAAATTGACCCTCCCCTTCCCCATATAAGAAACAATAAGAAATTTCCTAGCCCCCCCCCCCCCTAAGGTGCTTACGTAATACTTGAACAACCCTTGAGGAACATTAAAATCCCTGAAAATCATTTTAAAAATGTTATTAAAATTCTTACAAGCTTCGTAAAATCCTTTACAATTTCAGAAAGAATGGAGGTAATTTTAGTGTTGGGAATTTTAATTTTCAGGTCATCCCAAAAAAATTGAGGGATGAGGCCCAGAAGAATCCAAGAAAAAAAATAATAATCCACAAATAAAAAATCCAGAAATAAAAAATCCATAAATAATGATCATCCCATAAGTAAAACATGGGAAAAAATTCAAAATAGGTGAAAATATTTGACCGACCTGTGATTTTTGGTCGAGTGGCCCTAAAACCCTTTTCAGGAAATTCTAACTACGGCCTTGAATTTCGTTCACTGGGAAAACCACAACCAATTTTATTCTAAAATGTAAATAAACACAAAGTGCACCAAATGCTCTATTATAACACAATAAAAATAATACCGTTAATTCTTCTCGTCTTTTGTTTACATCCCGACTGTAAACAACCAACCTAACCTTTGGCTTCTTGCTTGTAAACAAATCAAAACCTAACCCTCTAAAAGATTTATTTTTTTTTTAATTTCTTCAACGATTCACTTACGATATTACTTTTAACACTTATTTTTACCTCCTTTTGCCGAAAAATATTCTAAAACCATTTCTCTTAATATACAATAATATAATATTTGGATTATTACTGAAAAGGACCCGAAAATAATAAAATAACCGGCGAATTATTCGGGAAAGTGCAGAAGACAAACAAAGATGTCAGCCTCTCTCTTTTTTTTATTAAGGGACGAATTTCAGGTTGTTAGTTTTGTATATTAGTTAATATGTTTTGCAAAAGACTTTGATAATAAAGTTTTCTGACGACCCGATTCTTGGAGAAGACTTGATTACCTTGGCCTGAATCCTCTGCTGCTGCGATCGCCAAGGCAGAAATTTCTTTTTTCCCGATTGAATGATTTTCACCCCACGCAACTCGGAACCACACTGACACTTCACTTGTACACTTTTGGGACACTTTCCGCGAATTCGGGAAATTAAGAAACTGGGAATATATTAGCTCGGTATGCGGAAGAAAGTTTCCCGCTTCACTGACTACGAAAAAAACAGCGTTCAATGACCGCACCAACCAGTTTTGACGTATTGCGCCATCTGCCGAGGGAAAAGTATAAGTATGTATGGAAAACTCGGTCGGTAATTTACTGAAGTGTAAAAGCAAGGGAAATTAAACAAACACCATTGCCAGTAAGTAGAAATTGATTTCTTTTAATATTTTTCCTTCCATTTCTCGATTTTGTGCTTGAAAGAAATTTCTTTGAGGTTGAGGATAAATATATTTCTGTATTGACAATTTGAAATTGATTTTATTTGATTCTAAAAAATATTTGCTTTATTAATTGTATTTGAGTGTATTTTTGATTGAGTTCTAACTTCGAATTTAAATTCCTCGTTTTTTTAAGGTACGAGAATATTGAATTTAAAATATAATTACCATAAGAGCAAATTTAGTTTCCTTAACTTTGCGTTACTAATTATAAATATTTTGTGCCAAAGCTATGCCATTTATATTTGAATTGTATACAGACGGAGGTAAATGTCGTATAATTTTAGCAAAGCATGTTTATAATAATTATAAATATTCTATTCCGAGCGAAAATTTGGAAAATTAAATTTCTCTACAAAGACTTTTTAAAATTTATTGATTACTGAGCAGATTGAATATTTCTAAAATTAAAAAAAAATAATTATAATGGAAATAGTAAATCGAAATAATTAAATAATGAAACAATTAATTATCAGAACAATAATCTAATTTATTATCCCCATTTTTAAAGTGGAAAAATTTCTTTTAAATCTTGTCCTTCATTTTAAAATCTGACATTTAATTTTTTCAGAAATGTAAATTATGATTTATTAATTAAAATAAATTTATACTTTATAATTTATAATGATTATAATTATAATATAATTAATATATATAATTAATATAATAATATAATTTATACTTAATAAATTTATACTTTACTATAATTGTCATAAAATTTGTTTTTTTTTTTAAATATTGAAACAGTAGAAAAAAATCAAATATACTGAAATAAATAATAACTTCGAACTTATCTTTTTTGCGACGCAAATTTTTGAGTTAGAAAAATTATTTCTAAACAATTACTACTCTTAACGACTTCGTGTGTAGCCTATCAAAATTTCGTTTAGAAATCATTTCCCTGTTTTTTTTTTTTTTTTCATAATTTCCTAATATTTCTTATGATATAACGTATTATGTGCTTTAAAACTGTTGTCCTTTAAAATTTTGAGATTAGAAGTTGTATTGCAAAAAAATATCATATAATGTATGACCTTCAAGAGTAAGTCTCTTTATGTTATGATATCATTATTTGTACTATTGCTTCAGAGAAATGAGTACATATAATTAATCAAAGCAAATAAAATCAAATTATAATAATAAGAGACTAAGAAAATCTTTAAATCAGTTTCGTCCGCGGTGTATATCATTTGATCTGAAAAATTTACAAAAATGCAGGCAAAAATGCATTTAAATCTGTTAATTATCTGCATTGTCTTGTCTCAATCAATTATTGAAACCATCTCAAGCGAAAATATTAGTAAGTAAAATTATAACCTCGTTCTGTAATCGATTTTCTTTAAAAACGATTTTTCGAACATTTTTATGCAAGAATTTTTTTTAGAGAAATTTTGAGGAATATTAAGAGATTTCAGGGGCGGATTATAGTGGACTTTAAGCCCCTGTTAACCCCCCTCCCCCACTATAATACGCCCCTGAAATCTCTTAATATTCCTCAAAATTTCTCTAAAAAAAAATTCAGGGGCGTATTATAGTGGGGGAGGGGGGTTAACAGGGGCTTAAAGTCCACTATAATCCGCCCCTGAAATCTCTTAATATTCCTCAAAATTTCTCTAAAAAAGAACCAAATTTTTGTTGAAGCAAAATTTTCTTGGTTCAACAAAAACTTTGTTGAAAGAACCGAGATCCGAATGAATCCGATCCATTCTGAAAAAACTTTTCAATCCGAATGAATCCGAACCATTCCGAAGAAATTTTTCGATCCGAATGAATCCGAAAATTCAATCCGAATGAATCCGAACCATTCCGAAGAAACTTTTCAATCCGAATGAATCCGACGCATTCCCAAGAAACTTTTCAATCCGAATGAATCCGAAAATTCAAACCGAATGAATCCTAACTATTCCGAAGAAACTTTTCAATCCGAATGAATCCGAACCATTCCGAAGAAACTTTTCTATCCGAATGAATCTGATCCATTCCCAAGAAACTTTTCAATCCGAATGAATCCGTATTTCAAATCCGAATGAATCCGAACCATTCCGAAGAAACTTTTCAATCCGAATGAATCCGAATATTCAATCCAAATGAATCCAATGCATTCCCAAGAAAGTTTTCAATCCGAATATTCAATCCGAATGAATCCGATCCATTCCGAAGAAACTTTCCAATCCGAATGAATCCAAGTTTCCAATCCGAATGAATCCGAATGAATCCGATCCATTCCCAAGAAACTTTTCAATCCGAATGAATCTGAATTTTCAATTCGAATGAATCCGAACCATTCCGTAGAAATTTTTCGATCCGAATGAATCCGAATTTCCAATCCGAATGAATCCGATCCATTCCCAAGAAACTTTTTAATCCGAATAAAACCGAACCATTTCGAGGAAACTTTCCAATCCGAATGAATACGAATTTCCAATCTTAATGAATCCGAAATATTCCGAAGAAACTTTTCAATCCGAATGAATCCGAACCATTCGTAAGAAATTTTTCAATCTGAATGAATCCGATCCATTCCGAAGAAACTTTTCAATTCGAATGAATCAAAAAATTCAATCCGAATGAATCCGAACCCTTCCGAACAAACTTTCCAATCCGATTGAATCCGAATGAATCCGAATTTCCAATCCAAACCATTCCGAAGAAATTTTTCAATCCGAATGAATCCGATCCATTCCCAAGAAACTTTTCAATCCGAATGAATCCGAACCATTCCGAAGAAATTTTCCATTCCGAATTTCCAATCCGAATGAATCCGATCCATTCTGAAGAAACTTTTCAATCCGAATGAATCCGAACCATTCCGGATAGGAATCTTCCTTCAAACTTCGGATTGGCTCGGAATGAAACTGATTCGCTGAGAAAGAGACTTCGCATTGGCTCGGATTAATTCGGATAGGAAATTTTCTATCCGAAGCCTTCGCCAGGGTATTTACCGATTTACTTCCAAAACGCAAACTAATTACACTTGTAGGCAAATCATCCGCTCTTCTCGTGCGCAATAAGCGTGTACTTAATTTTGAGGAAGGTGGAGACGTGCCAGTGAGGCCTGGAGATTATCCTTACGTTGTAAACATTCAACTGCACAACAAAACCCATTGCGTGGGTAGTATAATCTCGGCTCTGACGGTCCTCACATCTTCTTACTGTGCTACTGAACATATATCAGTATATAAAATTATGACTGGTTCAATATACATATTTCGTGGCACAGCTCGCAATGTAATTCAGAAAAAGATACACCTCGGCAATTATGTCGGAGAAAGAGCTGGTGATGGTATTGCCCTATTCATTGTGGATCAGAATTTAATGACCAGATATACTTCACTCGTACTCCTTCACACGGAACCTATACTGATAGGTGTAGTTCATGGTACTATTGTTGGCTGGGGATGCAATTACATTCCAAGCGAGTAAGTTTCCAACAATATTTTAGATCGATATACATAATATAATATAACATAATATAATATAATATAATCTGTTCTAAAAAGATGATTGAGTCGAAGTCGAAATATCGTAACGCCTATTCCGCACTACTGATTCGTCGTATAAGTATCGATAGTGATTTTAGAGAATCGATACTTGCCGAATCGTAAATTACACACGTGAATTTAATTTGAAATTTTGAATTTGGTTTCGTTAATAATCATTTTGTCACGAGTCTAAACTTGAAATACATTGAAAATCCTGCAATTTTATGGATTTTAAAATATTTTATGGGAGATAATGGAATTTTAAATGTTATCATAGAATTTTAAAGAATTTCAAGAAGTTCCTGGGAATTTTTAAAATTTTTCACGACTTTGATCAGATTTTAATTGGACTTCAAGATACTTTTATGTCTTTTAAAATATGTATCTGGGATTTAAATAAGGAATTTAAAACTTTATAGGGAGCTTTATTGAGGAATTTCAAAAGTTCTTTATGATTTTTAAAAGATTTTTTTGAATTTACAAAGATTTCGAAGGTTTTCGTCAAATTTTAAGGGTTTTCAAGAAATTTTTCGATTTTTAAAAGATGTTGTGGAATTTTTATTGGTTTGATGGAGTTTTATGAGATTTCTAATAATTTCTAAGTATTTCCAGAGATTTTTCTGATTGTTAAAACATTTTGTGAAATTTTAAAGGATTTTATGGAATTTGATAAAAATTCTAATAATTTTAAGGGATTCTAGATGTGAAGGAATTTCAAGAGGTTTCTAGGCAGTTTTAGAGATTTTCACTAATTTTAACATGAATTTCAAGAGATTAATAATTTTAAAGGTTTTTATGTGCATTTTTAACGATTTTTAAGTAATTTGTACGAAATTCAAGAGATTTTTAGGATATTAAAACGATTTTGTAAAATTGTATGGGATTTTAGGATATCTCGTGAAATTTTTAGTAACTTTAAAAGCTTTGTAAGAGTTTTATGAGATTTTAAGGAATTTGAAATATTATCCTGGAATTTTAAGGAATTTTATGAGATTTCTAATAATTTTAATTGGTTTCGAAAGATTTTTCTGATATTTAAAACATTTTGTGAAATTTTAAAGGATTTTATGGAATTTGATAAGATTTCTAATGATTTTAAGGGATTTTAAATGTAAAGGAATTTTAAGAGGTTTCTAGGAATTTTTAGAGATTTCCATGAATTTTAAGAGATTTCAAGATATTTCGTGGAATTTTAATGGAATTCATGCAATTTTAAGTAATTATAGAAAATATTAAGGGATTCTAAATATTTTTAAATTATGAGGATTTTAAAAAGTTGTTAAAGAATTTTAAAAGATTTTGACGAATTCTATGTAATATTTTTAAGGGTATAAAGAAAGTTTAAATGTTACCGTAAAATTTCAAGAATTTTTCTGGGAATTTAAAGGAATTTTAAAGTTTGTCATGGAATTTCAAAAGGTTTCTAGGAATTTTTAGAGATTTTCATGAATTTTAAAGAAGATTTCAGGAAAACTTATGAGTTTGAAAATTTTTCTGGAATTTTTAAGGATTTAAATTATTATAATTGAATTTAAAAGAATCTCAAGAAGTTTCTGAAAATTTTAAGAGATTTTCACGAATTTTAAGCCATTTCGCCGGTTTGCAAAGGTTTCTTGCAATTTTTAGAGATTTTTACAAAGTTTATCATGGATTTTAAGAGATTAGAGAAATAAAATATAATAAATTATAGAGTATTGAAAAAGAATGGAAATGCGCGCGCGAAGCGCGCTTTCGTTCTTGTATAATATAATACAATATAATATAACATTAATCAAAATCTTCTTCGATTTTAGACGCGGAACAAAACATGCCAGAGTTCTGCGATCAATTACTGTGCCGACAATATCCTATCAACAATGCGTAGATGCTTATCGAGGAGTTTATGTCATTAATCATGAAGACATTTGCACTTATCATCAACACAAACACTGTGGCAGTACTGATTACGGTGCTCCTTTACTGATTGATGGTAAAATAACTGGAGTTTATCAGCGAAAAGGAATAATTCCACTACGGATGGACGCTGAAATTTTTGCAGACTTGAGGAATCCCTACTACAGTCACTGGATCAGACAAAACATCGTTCATTAATGTTCAAAACATCCTGAACATTAGAAAACTTCTTTCTTCAAATAATGAAATAAGCAACAGAAGCAACAGTATTCCTTAAGGCCATGTAAGACTTACCCGATCCCTACCTTATCGACATTTTTTTCTCTGCAACACTACGTCTACATTTATTGAGATATCAAATCAAAAATTTCTAAAATTAATGAAAATATGCTAAGGTATGTTTATCTGGTCTTAAATTTTTGTAAAAATAAAAAAAATAATTTTTCAAAAAATTTTTTTTTGCAAATATCAATATTTAAGACCAGATAAACGTACTTTAGTGCTTTAGCGTTAATTTCAGAAATTTTCAATTTGATATCTCAATAAATGTAGACGTAGCGTTGCAGACAAAAAAATGTCGGTAAGATAGGAATCGGGTAAGTCTTAGATGGCCTTAACAATACAAAATTATCCAGACCCCCCCCCTCTTCTCCATAAGGTGCTTACGTAATGCTTGAATAACTCCTGTAAATCCGCGCTGAAAATAAAATACAAATTAATAAAAACTGTTGTAAAATTTCAAATAAACATTAAAATACTAACACTAATAAAATTATACTCAAAACTTATTTTATTACTTTAAAAACCCCTCAAAGATTCCTCTGTCAATAATAAAAAGCATCTTTCGCAATATTCACTTGATACCACTGCGCATGTCATGGAACTGGCATCTGATTGGTTGCCATTGGCGCACAGTTTAAAATGTTAAGAAATATTATTTATACGTAATATGCATACGCAATTGATGTTACTATTGAGAGAGAAAATTTGTACATGATTTGGGGGCGTGTATTTTGAATTTGTCCATCTGTTTTATTCAACCATACGTTACACTTTTTAAGCTCTATAGAAAAATGCCTCGTGTTCTTTCCTTATGCATCACATTTTTATTACACACTGTAAAATTGTTATCTTGGCAAAAAGTTATGACTAAAGCTATATTGCAAAGAAAATATAATTTCTGACCTTCATGTGTGTATATCAACTCTTCTAGTTGTTAAGTTATTATTTGTACTAGCACATAATAAAACTAAGTCTTATTAACCACTGCAAATAAAGTTGAATTATAAAAGACCAACATTGCTCAAAATCTGTAATCCGGTTTTGTCCTCTGTGTATTATTTGAACTCGTAATTAGCAAAAAAACAACAGGCAAAAATGCATTTCAATCTGTTAATTATCTGCGTCGTCTTGCCCCAAGCAATTTTTGGAACTATCTCAGGAGAGAATATTAGTAAGTAGAATAAATTATATCTTCGTCTTATAATCGATTTTCTTGAAATTAAATTTCCTGGACTAGGTACTGCAAAACTGTCATTAGGACATTTTAATTAATTCGGGTGTCAACTTCAAAATCTGATTATTTTGAATTTGATTTCAAAATAGTACATTAAATACGAGATGCACCCATATTTTTTATCAAGAATGCATTGAAAAGTCGATTTTCAATTATTTCAGCCATTTTCAGTCGTTTCAACTTCGTAATCACATGAATTTTTCCATTTTTCCCTTAGCTTCAATAGTATTCAACACTTGATAGCAAAAAAAGTGGCTGACTGTCGTCAGCTGATCAACCGGAACCACCGGAGTCGGAACTCAGCCCTAGTTTAACCTGCGCATGCCCAACGACGCACATCTCTTCAGTAATCAAACTGCGCATGCGCAACGACGCACGTAATTTTTCACACCATTTTCAAGCGTCCTTGCGTATATGCTCATAGACACGATTTACTAACGTGCTGAAAATAGTATATAAAGGTGAATCCACACGCCGACTCTAACTCTTGTTCCGCGCGGATTGTTCGGCGTGTGGATTGACCTTAAGGTGGTGGGGACGCGACACCAATTTTACGCGCGGAACAGGGTTGCACATGTACTATACCTTAGGTAAATTACATGAGTATTTTACGTAATTTACGTACGTATATTACGTTGAAAACATTAAATTCATATGGAGTGGGGGGTTTTCTACGTATAATACGCAATTTACAAATGTAAAAAACCATAGTAATATACGTAAAAATCCTCAAGTTACGCATAACCGTGCAACCCTGGCACGGAACAAGAGTTAGAGTCGGCGTGTGGATTGACCTTTACGTGACAAGGGGCGAAAGGCGACAATTTCACAACTGTGAAGTTAGCCGCCCGAGCGTAGTGTAATACAGGCGTCGAAAATCGACTTCTCCATGCAAGAATAGTAAGAAATAAATTAGGGATCCGATTCTGTAATTTCACTTTCACTTTTACCTCACTTGACAAGACCTGAAGTGAGTTGAAAGTGAAATTACAGAATCGCACCCTAGAATATCACAAAGCTTTCCTTATCGGCTTATTTCCAAAACGCAAACTAATTTTACTTGCAGCCGAATCATCAGATCTTCACGTGCGCAATAAGCGTGTACTTAATTATGAGGAAGGTGGAGACGTGCCAGTGAGGCCTGGAACATTTCGCTTCGTTGTAAATATTGAACGTCATGATAAACCCTATTGCGTGGGTAGTATAATCTCAGCTTGGACTGTCATCACAGCTGCTTCCTGTGTTTCTGAACAATTATCAGCGTATAAACTTATCTTTGGTTCAATAAGCAACTATGGTGGCACACCTCGCAATATAGTCGAAAAAAAAATACGCCTCGGCAATTATGTGGGGACAAGAGCTGTTGATGGTATTGCCTTATTAAAAGTTGATTCGCCCTTTACGTCCAATAGATATTTTGAAATCATACACCTTCACAGGGGACTGATATTATCAGGTATGCCTGCTACTGTTGCTGGTTGGGGATGCTTCTACTACCCAGGAGCGTAAGTTTACAATAATACGTAAATTATTAAAAGTTAAACATAAAACATAAGGTGCAATTAATCGAAATCTTCTTCTATTTAAGACGTGGAACGGTACATCCTAGAGCACTGCGATCAATTACTGTGCCGATAATGAGCCATCAAGATTGCGTACGCATCTATCGAGGAGCTTATGAGATCACTGAAGAAGATGTCTGCATTTACGATGAACACAAACACTGTGGCAATACAGATGTCGGTGCTCCTTTGATTATGGACGGTGAACTGGCTGGAGTTTATCAACGGAGGGCACCATATCCATTTCACAATGTTCCGGAAATTTTTGTTGTCTTGCAACATGCCCACTACAGTCAGTGGATCAGCGAGAACATCGTCCATAATCATTAAAAATTGTATTGTGAATTATGCTTTTCGATCCTTCGGCGTAAGGATAGCGTCCCATGATTGCGTTTTGCGTTGCGTCATAATAAGCAGAAACTCATGAGAGAGAAAGAGACAAAGAATCGGCCGACTCTGTCACTCTCATGAGTTTCTGCTTTACGCCGACGTTTTCTGCCGACATGTGAATGCACCTTTATTGGGAGTTTAAAATTGCATTGCACTACTGGTGGTCGCTTCATGAACTAAAAAACATGGTCGCGACGTCTTTATGTATTAATTCATTCATAGCGTTTTGTCGTTTCTGTGCCGCCGCCAAATAAAGAGCCGAAAACTAATCATTTGTGTTTTACTTACACTTATCATCTAAATTTTCAACCCCTCACTATCCCTCGTCTATATTTGGGAGCGAAACCAAGTTCTAGGAATACTACAACTGAGGTTTCAGTGTAATTCCAATAATTTCCATAATCCATGTTCCATATAACTCCTATATTCCAATAATTCCAATAATATGCAATGATTCAGATATCTCAAGCGAGAATATTAGTAAGGAATATAAATGATATCTTCGTTCTATAATCTTATGCATCTTTTACAACCTGCATTAAAATTTTTATCGTGGAAAATTTGCCGAATAGAATTTATATTGTTAAAAAAATATTATATAGCTTCTGACATGACCTTCACGTGTCTGTTCCCTTTTTTTATAGTTATCGAACTATTATCTGCATTATTGCTTCATAAACGTGGAAATATAAGGCCAACATTGCTTAAAACTTTAATCTGGTTCCGTCCTCGGTGTATCATTTGAACTGCATAATTTACAAAAAAACCAGGCCAAAATGCATCTGAATCTGTTAATTATCTGCGTCGTCTTGTCCCAAGCAATTATTGGAACCATCTCAAGCGAGAATATTAGTAAGTAAAATTATATCCTCTTTCTATAATCGATTTTCTCGAAATAAGGTTTTCCGATATAATCTAATTCTACTTCCAGCCGAATCAACGGATCTTCTTATGCGCAAAAAGCGCGTAATTAATCAGGAGCAAGGTGAAGACGTCCCAGTGCAGGTTGGATTATTTCCCTACGTTGTCAATATTGAACTGCACAATAAAGTCCATTGCGTGGGTAGTATAATCTCATCGTTGACTGTCATCACATCAGCTTTCTGTGCTAGCGCAGAAATATCAGCGTATACAATTTTGTCTGGTTCAATATACAACTATCGTGGCACACCTCGTTACGTAGCCAGCAAAAAAATACGCCTCGGCAATCTTCATGTGGGTCCAAGAGCTATTGATGGCATCGCCCTATTCATAGTTAATGAGACATTTACGTCCAAATTTACTTCTGTCATAAACCTTCACACCGGACCTATAGTGTCAGGTGCACCTGCTACCGTTGCTGGCTGGGGTTGCTACTACGTCCCGGGAGAGTAAGTTATTATTTCTAATGATATATTAAACATAAAACAATAATGCGAGTCACTAATCAAAATCTTCTTCGATTTCAGACGTGGAACCAATTATCCTAGAAGACTGCGATCAATGACTGTGCCGATAATGCCCCATGAAGAATGCGTCAGCACCTACCGAACAGTTTTACCCGTTACTGAGGAAGATGTTTGCATTTGGGATGAACACAGACACTGTGGCAATACTGATTCCGGTGCTCCTTTAATTATTAACTATCAACTGGCTGGAGTTTATCTGCGGAGAGGACCATTCCCACTTCGAAAAGTTCCTGAAATTTTTGTTCGTTTGCAACACGCTCACTACAATCAGTGGATCAGGGAGAACATCGTTTACAGGAACTAGTTAAAAATGTTCTTTCTTCAAGTAATTCGTACTGAAATGCAAATACATAAATACTGATTAATAATAAATACTACTGTGAAATCAGCATTAATTGTTTTTATTATATAAACGGGGCGTCCTAGGCGAAATAAATATCAACTTCCCAAATCTCAAGTTCTCCCAAAAGTCAAGTCATGTTTTTCTCAACTGTCAAGTCCGTGTTTCACAAATTTCACTGATAACTATCACGCTTAAGGTGCCGTCACATGTCGGCAGAAAACGCAAAGCAGAAAGCAGAAAATCATAAGAGAGAAAGAGACAAGTAGATTTTCACTCTACATACAATGATTTTCTGCTTTCTGCTTTGCGTTTTCTGCCGACATGTGACGGCACCTTTACAGTTCTTAGATTCTCGAAAACTTCAATCCAGGTTATATGACCGAGAATTAAGAGAGTTTAAGAATTTATGATTTTTAGAAAAATTGTTATTGTTTACATTATTTACATGGTTAAATTTTAGTCATTTATTAGCTAAGGCATATTTAGGAATGTAAAATATACAAAAAAGGTTATGTTAGACACTAATATAACCTATGCTTTGCACACATTTGTGACAGTTTTTTCATTTACAACTTGTGTAAAGCTCATTAGGAAGTAATAGAAGTACAAAAAACAGTTTATTACTCTTTATCGGTTAATTAATCAATAATTATCTCCCTTGTCATAAAAATCTCTAAAATCATAAGTTCTCAGAAATTCTTAGAGAATTTAAATGTCGGTTATATTCTCGGTTATATTCTCATTCTCGTTACCGTTCTCGAAGTAATATAACCGACTAAGGGTGCCGTCCTATGATAGCAGAAAACAAACGTAAAGCAGAAAGCAGAAAATCATAAGAGTGACAGAGACAATCAGATTTCCCTCTCTTTCACTCTAATGACTTTCTGTTTTCTGCTTTGCGTTTTCTGCTATCATAGGACGGCACCCTAAGAACTCTAATCACGCTTTGCGTGTGGTATCTGATTGGTTCCCTGGCCAAAGCTTCGAATAAGATTCTAATCCGAGTCAATCCGAAGTCATCCGAGCCAATGCGAAATCTCTATCTGAGCGAATCCGAATGAAACCGAACCATTCCGAAGAAACTTTCAAATCCGAATTTCCAATCCGAAGAAAGTTTTCAATCCGAATTTCCAATCCGAATGAATCCGAACCATTCAGAAGAAACTTTTCAATCCGAACCATTCCTAAGAAATTTTTCGATCCGAATGAATCCAAATTTTAATCCGAATGAATCCGAACCATTCCCAAGAAATTTTTCGATCTGAATGAATCCCAAGATTCAATCCGAATGAATCCGAACCATTCCGGATAGGAATCTTCCTTCATACTTCGGATTAGCTCGGATTCATTCGGATAGAAATCATGCGAACTTCGGATTGGCTCGGAATGAAACTGATTCGCTCGGAAAGAGACTTCGCATTGGCTCGGATTAATTCGGATAGGAAATTTATTATACGAAATACGGATGCGTAATTGATGTGACTATAGAGATCAAGAATTTCTTGACAATTGCGTGAACCTCTGGCAAAAATTTCTTGACTTTTGGGAGACTTGAGTGTTTCCATCGATAACCTGAATAGTATTTTATTAATGGGTCACTAGGCTACGCTCTAATTTTTTGCAGTAAATTTGAAATAAAAGATGAATATATCCAACTTTTTCCATTGATTTGTCGTCATAAAAATAAAAATGTTGGCACGATTTTGCCGCTCCTTAAATTTTGCCGCCCTAGGAAGGAAAAATATTAGAATATCATAGAATATTAGAATGTTAGTAAGTAAAATAAATGATATCTTCATTCTATAATCGTATGCATCTTTTACTATCTGCTTTAAAATTTTTATCGTGCAAAATTGTGTTGGTAGAAGTTATATTGTTAAAAAAATATCATATAGATTCTGACATCACCTTCATGTTTTCATTGCTTCTTTTTATAGTCATCAAACTGTTATTTGCATTATTGCTTCACAAACGTGAAAAATATAAGGCCAACATTGTTTAAAACCTTTAATCTGGTTTCGTCCTCGGTGAATCATTTGAGCTGCATAATTTACAAAAAGTCAGACAAAAATGCTTCTGAATCTGTTAATTATCTGCGTCGCCTTGTCCTCAGCAATTATTGGAACCATCTCAAGCCAGAATATTAGTAAGTAAAATTACATCCTCTTTCTATAATCGATTTCCTCGAAATAAGCTTTTCCAATTTACCAACTCCAGATCCGTCTGTTATGCAATTTAATTATAAAAACTTAGGACAATTTATAGTTCGAATGTGTCAACTTCCCATTGGTATCAAATTGACATCAAAACGATCCACTTTTGCGAATGCTTATCGGTCAATTACCAAACCCAAAATAATTTCACTTGCAGACGAATCAACGGATCTTCTTACGCGCAAAAAGCGAGTAATTAACCAGGAGCAAGGCGAAGACTTCCCAGTGAGGCCAGGAACATTTCCCTTTGTTGTAAATATTGAAAAAAACAATAAACACCATTGCGTAGGTAGTATAGTCTCACCGTTTACTGTCATGACATCTTTATTCTGTGCTTCAGCACAAGTCTCAGTGTATAAAATTTTGTCTGGTTCAATATTCACATACGGCGGCACTAGTCGCCGTGTAATTGATAAAAAAATGCGTCCCGGCAATTATGTGGGGACAAGAGCTGCTGATGGTATTGCCTTATTCATTGTCAATCAGAAATTTTCGTTCAGATTCGCTAGTATCGTCAACCTTCACGTGGAACCTATACTGCCAGGTTTACCTGCTACTGTTGCTGGTTGGGGATGCTACTTCACGCCAAGGGAGTAAGTTTCCAGTACTATGTTAAACATAAAGTAGAATCCGCCATTAATCGAAATCTTCTTCGAATTCAGACGCGGAACAGAACATGCTAGAACACTGCGATCAATTACTGTACCCATAATGCCCCATCAAGAATGCGTGAGCACCTACCGATCAATTCTACCCGTTACTGAGGAAGATGTTTGCATTTGGGATGAGCATAAACACTGTGGCCATACTGATTCCGGTGCTCCTTTAATTATTAACGATGAACTAGCTGGAATTTACCTGCGGAGAGGACCATTCCCACTTCGCAGAGTTCCTGAAATTTTTGCTCTTTTGCAACATGCTCACTACAATCAGTGGATCAGGGATAACATCGTCCACGTGATGTAGTAAAAAATGTTCTTTTATTCAAATAATTCGCAGTGTATACGCATTTGTTGTGAATTGTGTGAACATAGCTACTTTCGCAACTTTTCAAACACATTGTTATTCCTTTTATTATTAATAAAATTTATATCTCTGATTATAATTGGCTTAAAATTAGGATTTATTTATTTCCTTATACTTCTTATATGTACGTCACACAGGCAAAAATGCATTTCAATCTGTTAATTCTCTCTGTTGTCTTGTCTCAATCATTTGTTATTGGAACCATCTCAAGCGAGAATATTAGTAAGTAAAATTATACTATTTTCCGATCTACCAATTCCAAATCTGTCCCGATCCAAAATAATTCAACAATTTCTTACAATGCAACAGTGGATCCGACGGATTATTACTAAATCGCAGACTAATTTTACTTGCAGACGAATCATCGGATCTTCTCGTGCGCAATAAGCGTGTAATTAATACGGAGCCTGGTGGAGACGTGCCAGTGAGGGCTGGGACATTTCCATTTGTTGTGAATATTGAATTGTACAATAAAACCCATTGCGTAGGTAGTATAATCACGCCTTTGACTGTCCTCACATCTTCTTACTGTGCTGCTGAACATGTATTAGCGTACAAAATTATGTCTGGTTCAATATACTCCTATCGTGGCACTCCTCGACAAGTAATTGAGAAAAAAATACGCCTCGGCAATTATGCGGGGACAAGAGCTGTTGATGGCATTGCCCTATTCATTGTTGATCAACAATTTACCTCCAGATTTACTAGATTCATAGGACCTCACGCGGAACCTATACTGCCAGGTGTTCTTGCTACTGTTCCTGGTTGGGGTTGCTACTACGTCCCAGGACAGTAAGTTACTATTTCCAACAACATGATAAACATACAACATAACGTCCATAATGAGACGCTAATCAAAATCTCCTTCGATTTCAGACGTGGAACAGAACATCCTAGAACACTGCGAGCAATTACTGTACCCATAATGTCCCATCAAGAATGCGTACGCATCTACCAAGGAATTTACGAAATTACTGATAAAGATGTTTGCATCTACGATGAAAATAAACACTGTGGTAATTCTGATAGCGGTGCTCCTTTACTTATTGGCGGTGAACTGACTGGAGTGTATATTCGGAGCGGACCATATCCACTTCGGCGAGTTCCTCACATTTTTACTCTGTTGCAACATGCCCACTACAGTCAGTGGCTCAGAGAAAACATCGTTCATCCGCAGAGGAATTAAGAATATTCTTTTCTCAAATGCACCAATCAGATCCAACCATTCGCGTTGGGAACACTTTTATATGCGTTCCTGACATTTTTTCTCCCGCGATAAGTCTAAGACCAGTGAAAACGGGACTTAACATGAGAGAGCAGTGTAATTGGCAGTGAATGGAAATAATAAGAATTAATAAATACTAATTTGACACACACATTCAAACAATACAAATCGTGTACATCCGTGTGGAAATTGACAAGTGTTTGCCCAAATACAAGTTTGGCTCCAACTTGGAAAATTATTTTATGGCTGCAACAGGGTTAATATCAAGAACATTTTGTTAGAAGAATTGGATAAATAAAAGATCTGTTTAAGTAATTTTCAATGTAGTTTATAAATGTTTTATAATTTTTTTATTTAGTATGGCTGAGACTAGAAAAATAAATACAGCCAAGTTGGGGCCAAGTTTGTCCTAGTCTGGGACTAACTAGCGCCATTACAAAATTTCCACACGGGTATTTCTTATGCATCACATTTTTCTTGCCCAAAATACTCCAAAATTTGGATAGTGAAGAATTTTATGACTAAAGTTATATTGCTTTTAAAATTTCATATATTTGACCTTGTGTTTATCGACTCTAATAGTCATCAAACCATTATCAGTTCTATTGCTTCTAAAAATGAGTATAATATAAAAAACTAGAATTTATTATATTATAATATTTATATTTCAATATTTATATTGTAATATTTATATAGAATATAATATAAAATGATATTCAGGCAAAAATGATTCTGAATCTGTTAATTACCTGCGTCGCCTTGTCCCCATCAATTATTGAAGCCATCTCAAGTCATCTCATAATTTTGTGCATTTTTTACAACATGCATTAAAATTTTAATCGTGGACAATAACGTCAGCAGAAGTTATATTGTTAATAAAATATGACAAATATCATATAGCTTCTGACATCACCTTCATGTTTTTATTGCTTCTTTTAGTTATCAAGCTATTAATTGCATTATTGCTTCACATACGTGAAAATATAAGGCCAACTTTGCTCACAATCTTTAAACTGTTGTTCTTTTCCGTGTATCATTTCAACTACGTAATTTGCAAAAAAAAAAGGCAAAAATGCATTTGAACCTGTTAATTCTTTACGCCGTCTTGTCTCCGGCAATTATTGGCACCATTTCAACCGAGAATATTAGTAAGTATAATTATATTCTCTTATAATCCTCTATAATCGATTTTCTTGAAATAACTTTTTCCGATCCCCTCCCCCCCCATTTTTTTTTAATTTCCAGGTTTTGTGACCCTCTGAACCCAGAAAACAAGATTTTACGAATATGTATCTATAGAACCTTAAGTATCCCTGGCGAAAGCTTCGGATAAGATTCCAATCCGAGCCAATCCGAAGTCATCCGAGCCAATGCGAAATCTCTATCCAAGCGAATCCGAATAAATCAGATCCATTCCAAAGAAAATTTTCAATCCGAATTAATCCGAACCATTCCGAAGAAACTTTTCAATCCGAATGAATCCGATCCATTCCGAAGAAACTTTTTAATCCGAATGAATCCGAACCATTCCGAAGAAATTTTTCAATCCGAATGAATCCAAATTTTCAATCCGCAGAAACTTTTCAATCCGAATGAATCCGAACCTTTCCGACGAAACTTTTCAATTCGAATGAATCCGAATATTCAATCTGAATGAATCCGAACCATTCCGAAGAAACTTTTCAATCCGAATGAATCCGAATTTTCAATCCGAATGAATCCGAACCATTCCGAAGAAAATTTTTAATCCGAGTGAATCCGAATCATTCTTAAGAAATTTTTCGATTCAAATGAATCCGAACCATTTCTAAGCAACTTTTCGATCCGAATGAATCCGAATTTCCAATCTGAATGAATCCGATCCATTCCGAAGAAACTTTTCAATCTGATTGAATCCGAATATTCAATCCGAATGAATTCGATTGATTCCGAATGAATCCAAATTTTCAATCTGAATGAATCCGAACCATTCCGAAGAAACTTTTTAATCCGAGTGAATCCGACCCATTCCCAAGAAACTTTTCAATCCGAATGAATCCGAACCATTCTTAAGAAACTTTTCGATCCGAATGAATCCGAAAATTCAATCCGAATGAATCCTAACCATTCCAAAGAAACTTTTTAATCCGAATGAATCCGAAAATTCAATCCGAATGAATCGTAACTATTCCGATGAAACTTTTCAATCCCAATGAATCCGAACCATTCCGAAAAATTTTTTCGATCCGAATGAATCCGAACCATTCCGGATAGGAATCTTCCTTCAAGCTTCAGATTGGCTCGGATTCATTCGGATAGGAATCATGCGAACTTCGGATTGGTTCGGAATGAAACTGATTCGCTCGGAAAGAGATTTCGCATTGGCTCGGATTAATTCGGATAGGAAATTTTCTATCCGAAGCCTTCGCCAGGGTAAATTAGTTCCTTCTTCATTTAAAATTAAAATAATCTATTCTAAAAAGATGATTGAGTCGAAGTCGAAATATCGTAACGCCTATTCCGCACTCCTGATTCGTCGTGTAAGTATCCATAGTGATTTTCGAGTCTAAACTAGAAATACATTGAAAATCTAAGAATTTTAAGGGAATTTTATGGAATTTTTTAAGATTTCATGGGAGATAATGGGATTTTAAATGTTATCGTAGAATTTTAAAGAATTTCAAGAAGTTTCTGAGAATTTTTAGAATTTTTCACGACTTTCATCAGATTTCAATCAGACTTCAAGGTACTTTTATGACTTTTAACATATGTTTTTTGTGGGATTTAAATAAGGAATTTAAAACTTTATAGGGAATTTTATTAAGGAATTTCAAAAGCCTTTTATGATTCTTAAAAGATTTGGTAGAATTTACAAAGATTTCGAAGGTTTTCGTCAAATTTTAAGAGTTTTCAAGAAATTTTTCGATTTTTAAAAGATATTGGGGAATTTTTATGGATTTTAAGGAATTTGATGAGATTTCTAATAATTTTAATTGATTTCGAAAGATTTTTCTGATATTTAAAACATTTTGTGAAATTTTAAAGGATTTCATGGAATTTGATAAGATTTCTAATGATTTAAAGGGATTTTCAATGTAAAGGAATTTTAAGAGGTTTCTAGGAATTTTTTAGAGATTTTCATGAATTTTAACGTGGATTTCAAGAGATTAATGATTTTCAAGGTTTTTATGTGCATTTTTAACAATTTTTAAGTAATTTGTACGAAATTCTAGAGATTTTTAGGATATTAAAACGATTTTGTAAAATTGTATGGGATTTTAGGATATTTCGTAAAATTTTAAGTAATTTTATGAGATTTCTAATAATTTTAATTGATTTCGAGAGATTTTTTTGATATTTAAAATATTTTGTGAAATTTTAAAGGATTTCATGGAATTTGATAAAATTTCTAATGATTTTAAGGGATTTTAAATGTAAAGGAATTTTAAGAGGTTTCTAGGAATTGTTAGTGATTTTCATGAATTTTAACGTGGATTTGAAAAGATTTATGATTTTGAAAATTTTCGTAGAATTTTAAGAGATTTCAAGATATTTCGTGGAATTTTAAAGGAATTCATGCAATTTTAAGTAGTTATAGAAAATATTAAGGGATTCTAAATATTTTTAAATTATGAGGATTTTAAAAAGTTGTTAAAGAATTTTAAAAGATTTTGACGAATTCTATGTAATATTTTTAAGGATATAAAGAAAGTTTAAATGTTACCGTAAAATTTCGAGAATTTTTCTGGGAATTTTAAGAGATTTTAAAGTTTGTCATGGAATTTCAAAAGGTTTCTAGGAATTTTTAGAGATTTTCATGAATTTTAAAGAAGATTTCAGGAAAACTTATGAGTTTGAACATTTTTCTGGAATTTTTAAGGATTTCATGGAATTTGAAGATATTTCTAATACTTTTAATGGATTTTAAAGAATATAAAAGGGATTTAAATTATTATAATTGAATTTAAAAGAATCTCAAGAAGTTTCTGAAAATTTTAAGAGATTTTCACGAATTTTAAGCCATTTCGCAGGTTTGCAAAGGTTTCTTGCAATTTTTAGAGATTTTTACAAAGTTTATCATGGATTTTAAGAGATTAGATAAATAAAATATAATAAATTATATAACATTGAAAACGAACGTAAATGTACGTTCTTGTGAAAATAAAAGTATATAATATGTATAGTATCAAAAAAATTCTCCCAAATGTCAAGAAATTATCTCTATAGTCACATTAATTGCACATGTATATTGCGTATAACATTCCAGTGGGCATGCAGAAAATTTGTTGACGTCTTTATACGAAATCGTCACGACATCTTTACTACAACTTCACGACATCCTACGTACGACTTAAATTTAAGATGTCTTAAGGGCATGTATTACTTACCCGATCCCTACCTTACCGACATTTTTTCTCTATAACGCTACGTCTACATTTATAAAAATATCAAGTTGAAAATTTATAAAATTGAAGAAAATATGCTAATGTATGTTTGTCTGGTCTTAACTTTTTGTAAAAATAAAAAAAATTGTTTTGAAAAAAATATTTTTTTTAAAATGTCAACATTTAGGACCAGACAAACGTACCTTAAGGCTTTAGCTTCAAATATAGAAATTTTCAATGTGGTATCTCAATAAATGTAGACGTAGCGTTACAGAGGAAAAAACGTCGGTAAGGTAGGGATCGGGTAAGTAACACATGCCCTTAAGACATCTTAAAGACTCTTCCCCCTCCACTCTCAAGGAAAGAGTTTAATAATAATAATAATAATAATAATAATAATAATAATAATAATAAATGATGTTACTTTATGCAAAATAATTTCACTTACAGACGAATCAACGGGTCTTCTTGTGCGCAAAACACGTGTAATTAACACGGCGCCTGGTGAAGACGTGCCAGTGAATGTTGGCGAATATTCCTACATTGTAAAAGTGATGCTGTACAACAAACTCCATTGTGTGGGTAGTATAATCTCGGCTTTGACTGTCATCACATCCGCTCAATGTGCTTCTGCACCTGGACACATATCGGGATATAAAATTCTGACTGGTTCAATATACAACAATGGCGGCATGGCTCGCAATGTAACTGACAAAAAAGTCCGCTTCGGCAATTATGGCGGGACAAGAGCTGGTGATGGTATTGCCTTATTCATAGTTAATGCGAACTTATTAGGTTCCAGATTTACTAGTTGGATAAGACTTCACTCGGAACCTATAATGCCAAATGTACATGCTACTATTCTTGGTTGGGGTTGCTACTACGTCCCAGGGTTGTAAGTTTCCAATAACATGTTAAACATCATAACATACAACATAAAGCATAATGCGCACTAATCAAAATCTTCTTCGATTTCAGTCGTGGAACAGCACATCCTAAATTACTGCGAGCAATTACTGTACCCGTAATGTCCCATCGAAAATGCGTAAGCATTTACCGAAGAATTCTTAACATTACTGATGAAGATGTTTGTGTTTGGGATGAAGACAGACACTGTGGCAATACTGATGGCGGTGCTCCTTTAATTATAGAAGGTCGACTGGCTGGAGTTTATCTTCGGAAAGGACCATTCACACTTCCCGCCGAAGTTCCTGAAATTTTTGCTCTCTTGCAACATGAACACTACCATCAGTGGATCGCGACTAACATCGTTCAATCGCAGAATTAAAAATTTTCCTTTGTTAAATACACTGCTCTCCCGTGATAAGTCCTACCGTTTTAGGTCTTTTCCCAGAATTGGCGCTACTAGATATGGTAAAGTTGATAAGGGTCGTGGGTCAGGGAGAGATTTGTGACGAACTCAATTTTGAACGTAAATTTTTATCCTGCAAATTTATATGATTATATGTGAATGGAAAATAAAGATTAATAAATACTAATGTGATACAAGCATTAAAACAATACAAAACGTGTACATTATTTTGTCCAAAAGATTTTTACACAGGATCATGAAATGAACAAAAAAAGTCCCCCAGACTAATTCATACCCTATATGTTTTTCAGCCCAGCACGTCGGGATTAAGGTCATGTGAAGGTCAAGGGTAAGAATCATGTAAAAAAGTCCAAAAGTATGTATTTGAACGTAAAATTTTCCGCTCTTTCCGAATCCGTGGTCAAATTTTAGATTTCGCTGTAATAAATACCTTTGACCTTCACATGACCCGATCCCTACCTTACCGACATTTTATTCTCTGTAACGCTACGTCTACATTTATAAAGATATCAAGTTGAAAATTTATAAAATTGAAGAAAATATGCTAATGTATGTTTGTCTGGTCTTAACTTTTTGTAAAAATAAAAAAAATTTGCTGAAAAAATTATTTTTTTAAAAATGTCAATATTTAAGACCAGACAAACGTACCTTAAGGCTTTAGCTTCAAATATAGAAATTTTCAATGTGGTATCTCAATAAATGTAGACGTAGAGTTACAGAGAAAAAAATGTCGGTAAGGTAGGGATCGGGTAAGTAATACATGCCCTTAAGTAACATATTTATTAGCGCCATTTAATAATTTTTTCAAGATTCTTGAAAATTACAAGAAAACATCGAGACAAGATTTTGGAAAGTCAACAACTCGCTTGAATGCATCACTATTTCTAACACTGATGAATCAGCTAAAAATTCAGATTTCCTCATATTTCTTATGCATCACATATTTATTCCAAAAAATACTCTAAAGTATTGATAACGGAGAATTTTATAGATAAAGTTATATTGCTATTAAAATTTCATATAATTATTGACCTTCTTGTGTTTATCGACTCTTTTAGCATTAAACTATTATCTACTGATATATTTCTTCAGAAAAATAGTATATATATATATATATATATATATATATATA
>UCOH01012582.1:0-15519 GCA_900474275.1 Synergus japonicus
TATATATATATATATATATATATATATTAGTTAAAATAAGAAAAAAAAAAAAATTCGTCAGACTAGACGTCTGATACTTCAGCCCAATGTACACTTGAGAAATAATACCCCAAATATTTACTAAGTAAATTAGACTTTCCCTGTTTATCAATTATACAATTAATTAAATTTTATAGAAATGTTTTTAATATTTTACAATTACGACTGTAATTAAATTATGAAATATCTGTATAAACATGAAGGACGTAAAAGGTAATGAAGGCTTATAACTCTTCAGTTTAGTATTTTTAATTTTTTTACAAACAGGCCTTATACTTTATCTAATATTAAGTTAATTTTTTTATCTGTAATATTTCGTTAAAATTCTCAAGAAACTTTTTTTATTAATTGATTTTTACTATTTTTAGTAGAAATTACTATAAATATTATATTCATATTTTTACAAATTAAATTTACTATAAATAATCAGTTTATTATAAGAAAAACTATTATATTTTAACAATTTATATTATTTATTAATTATTTTGTTATAAAAATGCCAATTAATAATAATCGACAAAAGGTAATCTAATGAATTGCGCTGCATTTACCAACCAGAGGTAACGTTCCAATGTATCCTTGGTAGGAAATCATACAAAAAAAAATCGATATTCAAAAAAGTAATTTTAAATCTGTTTTTGATCTACTTTAATTCTTATAAGTATTAAATAAGTCTGTATTACAGTTTTTAGTATTTTGAGTAGTAAAAAAAATATTATTGATTAAATTTTATTCATTGAAACTCAACGTACTTTCAATATTGATGCCTAGATGGCTTTTATCCACTTTACAACTTTGAAAATGTCAAATAATAATTCGGATTTAAATTCATAAATTAATCAATGATTTTTAATGATCAATTATTTTCAAAATACTAAAAAAAAAAACCAGAAAAAGCTTACATTTAAGACATTTTTAATATACATCATACAAAAAAAATTGTATTACTTAGAGTATAAAATATTTTATAAGATATTGTGTTAATAATGAAATATTAATTGGATATATTAATTGGATTAATAAAAGAAATCAACAGTGGAAAAATAGTTTTCATTGGAAGTGGATTCGTCACTAATATGGTATTTTTACTCGCTGTACTCAGCACCTACGATAAGTACATTTTTAAGTACTTTTAAACTGTTATTTGCACATTCTCACCACTGAATGAATTTGTTTGAAAACATCGATAATCAGCACCAGATTTAGCGATAATCGTCCTAGTGCAAAAATGAATTGACGGATCATAAGTCTGAAAATTCTATTGTTCGGAAAACTGCTCTAAGCTTAATAATATCGTGCAGTCTTAAATATGTTATTAATAGTTCTGTCTTTATTTTGTGTGTGCCAAGCAACAGAGGAAACCAACAACGAGTTGCTAAGTACATGAATTAATTAAATAATTCATTTCTTAATTCAAGAATATTTTATTTTATCAAATAATTAAAACAAAATTTTTTCACTGAGTATATGTTACCAGATTCGGATTCTGAATATGATAAAGTCGAAGTTTTCAATTTCGATGATGTGGAATACCTATTTTTTGAATATCAAGTCACTTTCGACGAGGCTCGTATAATTTGTCTGAATTATAAAGCTCAACTTGCAGTTCTAAACACCAAAGAAAAAGCGGATTTTATAGCTCGTGCGATGACAAGCACCTTGGGTAAGTTGATATGTTAAATAATTAAATATATTGTTATTATAATATATTATTTAATGTATTATTGATTAGGAAGATTAGAATTCAATTCAAATGAATTAATCTTTAATAGTTTCTGAAAATAAATAAAAAAGTACCTAAATTAATGAAAATTATTTTGTTTACAGAAATGGGGGAATTCTGGATTGGCGCTCAATCAGATAATGGAGATTCATGGCATTGGATTGACAAGAAGCAAAAATTGAACCTTGATCATACTTTTTATGGAGACCTCAAAATATGGGACATGCCAGGCTTCACTTCGAATAACGACAACTGCTTAACGGTTTATCGAAAAAGGCATAGCATTCCAACTTTCGTTCCTCTTCCATGTTCGAAAAAGAGGCCTTTTATATGCCAACGAGGTAAATCCTAAAAAAAGCAATATTATTAAAATTAAATTTTAATTAATTAATTTTAAATTTTTATTTTATATCTCACTACGCTGAAGTTTTTTTTTAAATACATATTTAGAAATTGATAGATTTGGAACGAGAGCTAGCGAAATAGATGTGATAAAAGTGAATGATGAAGAGTTTACTCTTTATTCAGCAAGGGCAAGTTGGGCAGAAGCTGTCGTTCAATGTAGACAAAAAGGATTACAAATTGCTGAAGTGAAGTCTCAAAAAGTGGCCCAAGCTATAGCCATGTCTATGTTAAGAGCTAGACCTGGTAATTAATATTCAATTAGCTTTAATTAATTAGCTTTAATATTCAATTTTTTTTTTTTGTAAAAAAACTGAAGGGATGTTCCAGATGCGTTGGAGAATGTCTGGATTGGTGGATATTTGAAAGATAGTTCATGGGAATGGTTGGCATCAAGTGAAGAGATAGCTGTTAATGAATTATGGCCAAATGATACTAAACTCTCAACCGGTTGTTTATTATTGGACAGGCATATCTGCGAGGATCCAGTTTATGTCAGTGCCAATTGTGATCGTAAGCGTCACATTTTATGTCAGAAACGTGAGTCGAATTTTAAACAATCATTAAATAATCATTAAAATAATGTTCTCTAATCGGAATTTAGACTTTGAACTTATAAAATTCTTTCTCTTTATAGGTCCAATGAAATTAATTAGTAAAAATCCTTCTCCAATAAACGTTGATGGTTGTCCTTATTGGATCGGATTTTATCCTTTGGAGTGGCTTGATGCGAGACGATCTTGTCAGGCCATCAATGCTTCATTGGTTATTTTGGATTCACCTAAAATCATTGATCACATGATGACACTGATGGTAGATTATAAACAGGGTTTGTGGAATATTTTTCATTCATTTTAGTAACTTATTTATGAGTTTAAAGAATATCTGGATGTATACTTTTGAATTATTTTCAAATCCTTTAAAAAGAAACTTTAAAATCCTGTAAAATCCCTAGTAATTCCTTCAAATCACTTGAAATTTCTTAGAAATCATTAAATTCTACTGTATTCTTTTAAAATCCCTTCAAATTCTTTAGAATCATTAAAAATCTCTGAATATTTCCAAAAATCACTTAAAATCTCTTGAAATCCTTTAAAGTGTCTTCCAAATTTTTTTCACATTCTTTAGTATACACCCTGAATATTTATTGAATAATATTTTTCTTAATTAGAAATACGCCACATATGGACGGATGGATATCGGAAAAATAACGAGACAAGCCTAAAAAGAAAAATAAATCCCAACAGTTGGTACTGGTCAAGTACAGGAGAAGAAGTTCCAATACTAGGAAGTTTTATTCCATGGTGTACTTCTCAAGATAATCTAAAAAATACAAATTGCTTAAATTTGGATCGAGAAAATCACAAGACGCCTGTAGTTTATGGACTCAGTTGTAGAAAAAATCAGACTTACGTTTGTCAGCCATGTAAGTTTAAAGTTGAAATTTACTAAATTGAAACATAAATTTTTGTTACTCCAATCACGTTTAACTTTACTATATTTCCAGGGAAGGGGCATTGTGTTTCGCATCGAGTGCAAGAGGATTTTCTAAAGAATTCTGAGTTTCTGAATTTGTATTCGAGTCTGGCAGACATCAAATCGGTAAAAACGCCTACAATTGCGTTAAGTCAGAACTCTTCCAGGGAAACCAAAGAGGACGTGTCTTACGTTTACGAGGATATGATTAACATGAAAAAATTGCATAGCACCGAATCTTATTATACAAGTTCAGTGGCCTATTCAATTCCACAACAAGTGACTTTTTTACTCGAGGAGACAACTCAGTCTACAGCTTATGGGAAGAGAAAATTTTACACGAAAATGGGTCACTATGTTCCTGAAGATGATTCAGCAGAAGCTGATAATGACAATGAACAAGAAATTGAGAGAATTAATCCAGAGGTAAATGAAATTAATTCCCAAAATTTAATTACTGCATTCTTCAGTCCCTTAATCCAATTTACCCTACCATCTTTGCCGCAGTTTGGTATTAAAGTAGTCAGTGCTGAGGTAACGACTCCAAACTCAAAAGATAAGAAAATTACCTTAACATCTAAACCTAAAGGAACTACAGCTAAAATTGGTACGAAACCAGCAAAAAATAATCACAAACAAGTTACGGAAGGTACTGTCAAAGATGCAAAAATGAAGATGATTAAATTGAAACAAAAGAAAGGAGGTGTAAATGTGACGTTTAGGGCAACAAATAACAGCCTAGATTCAGTGAAAAATATATCGAAAGCAACAGTGAAGAGTCCTGTAACAGAAAAAGTAGATATTACTTCAGCAATAACAATAGCTGCAACTACAGTAGAAACCACATCAACAGCTACAGAAAAAATGGATTTATATGGATCCGATGTCGATTATTACGACACTTTATCATCAAAACCTGAAAACTCTGAAAGAACAGAAAAAACAGAAGATTATGACGAGTTTTTAAAATCGCTGGAAGCATCTGGAAAATTATCATCTATTTTGAGTGAAGACAAAGGAAATTCCAAATCGAATCTTCCAAATCCTTTTGCCGAAATTCTTCAGAAAAAAATAATTGACGAAATGAAATCAGTATTAAAATCGGAATTACAAGCAGGATTGAAGAACAATTCTCCGGAAAGTCCAGTTATTAATAATCAAAAGTACCAACTTAAAAGTATGGATACTGAAAGTTTGGATCTTCAAAGTTTTGATCTTCAGAATAAGGGAAATGATAAAAATTCAAATCCATCCCAAATTCAATTTCAAAGGCCATATACGGTTGATTCAATTCCACCTTATTATGCATTCGAAACTCCGTTAAATGTTGAACTTCTCGATAATGGCACAGAAATTTCTATAACTCCTTTTGCTACTGGATCTCGTAGAAATCTTCAAGAAACAGATTCTAGAAATGCAGATAAAGAATTAGATACCCCTGAAACTGTTGAGAACAATGCTAGTTTTGATTTTCAGTTATCACAATTCAATCCTCATGATAAGGACTCAATGCTCCAACTTGGAAGATTCTTGAAGAATATGTTTGCTGGACAGAATTCTAATGCGCAAAAAATAGATTTTAATTTAATTGCTCGAAGAGATATTTCAGAAACTAACCAAATGGTAATTGAGTCCAATAATAAATCTTTGTCACAAGAAAATAACGTAAGAGATACAATCTCGCAAACTGAGAATCATGGTCAAAATTCTATTGTCATTACGAATATTGTCACCACTACTTCTCAATCAGTCAGTGAAAACAAGAATTTGATAGACTGTCAAAAAGAACTAGATAGTTTGAAAAAATCATCATCTGAGACTTTATCTGATAAATTGGAAACAAAATATTTACAGGAGTCATGTAAAAATTCCCCTCTTTTAGTAGCTCCTCCTCCATTCAGAATTCCCAGGATGTCCTCTGAAAATGGGAACAATTATAATTATCAAAATATCGATCATAATCAAAATTCAGATAGCAGTGACAACGTTGGAAACTCATTATTTAATGTTTTTAAAGATCTGGTAAAAGGCATCAGAATTGATGTAAAGGAGATGCAACTAAAAGATTATGTGAGGAAATTTGTTCGAGAAAGATTACCGAATCCAGAAGCATTCGATGTTGATTCAAATTCAGGAGAATCCTGGCATCAAGCTTTTAAGAAAATTTTGAATTCTTTGAATGGAACAGCTTTCAGATTTCATGGAGAAAAAGTACAACTTCGCTTTGGAAGCTTTGGGTACAAGAAAAAATCTAAATCCAAATATAAATCTGTGGCTCATGTTGGGACAAGTGCTTCACCAAAAATTAATGATCATACGATTTCTGATCGTCAGAATCGTGATCGAATCATTTATGATCAAGATCGCGTTCAACAGATTCAGAATTCTGGGTCATTGTCTGATTCTTTAGGAGTGATTGACAATCAATCAAATGATACTCTCGAAAATAAATATCTTATCAGTCCTCTTCGTTCAAAAAATAACATTCTTGGAAAAAGTAATAAGCACAAAAGGTTGAGAAGTGGCAGACGAATTAGACAGAAAAATAGAGATAAAATTGATCAAGATCGGTTGGAGTCGAATCTTAAAAGATGGTCATATCTTAGAGATGTAAAAGAAAAATTGAGGGATGAAGTTCAAAAAAGGAAATCAATGTCTGCAAATCATAAAAATTTTACATATAAGATGTTTTTACCATCTGAGAATTGGCAACTGAGAAACTTAAGTTCAGAAGAAGATAAAGACTTTGGAACTGAATCTTCAACTGATAAGAAGAAAATGCAGATTGATAGCAAATTGGTGAAGAAATCTATAAGTGAAGCAAATGAAGAAGATCCATTTTCAGATTTTCCAGTAATTAATTTTGATACGAAAAGAGCGGAAGACTTATTCGATAATGAATTTGAGACAATTAGAGTTGGAAGGGCTGTTAAACATGGAAACTCTAGGGATGTATCATCAACTGTGTCTATATATATTGTGTTGAAACATCAGAATAATGCAAATGACGAACAAACTTCGATTCCAATTTTAGAACTTCATGTTCGAATGCCTGCAAATTCTCTTCCTTTGGAAGAAAAACATAATCCGGAGTATAAGACGAGACATGTGAATAATTTAGTGTCAAAAGTAACTCAAGAAACACCAGTGACACGAAAAATAAAAACAAAAGGAACAAAGTCTGAAGGAACAAAAGCAATAAAGTCTAAAGGAACAAAAGCGACTCAAAAAATACAGAGGAAATTAAAATCTCGAAAATTGAAAATTCAGAGACGCAAAAGACTGAGAAGTCAAGATCCACTAAATTTGGATTTGAAAAATAGGAAAAATGTTACTGATTTTAATTATGAGAAGGCGAATGATTTTCTAAGGAGTATTATTGCAAATGTTACGAATTTTAAAACTATTCCTAATTTGAAAAGGAAACGACAATTGCTGTATCTTGCACTCAAATATTTGAGACACGTTACTGATGAAAAACTCAGAAAATCATCTATAAAAGATGGAGGAAATTTACGTCCTAGATTTATGATCGAGAATAACGATAATTGGCGAATTTCTAAAAATTCGGTGTCAAATCCAAATTTAAAAGGTCAGTTTCCTCATCCAGAAGTTCAGAATTTTTGGCCGTCATTGTATCCTGGTTTGGATAATAGGCCTTTGGTTTTCAATCCAGCTGAAAATCAATTGAATCAAAAAGGTGGTTTATTGAATCAATTGCCGGTATTCAATTACAATACGAGAAGATATGATGAAATGCCTTTTAATTCAATGAAAAGATCTTATAATACAAGAATCCGTAGAAATATAGAACTTTTTCTTGATAATAAAGAATCAAATAAAAATTAGGATATTAGGACGATATTCTGATTACTATGCATATAAAAGTTGATTGTTTATTGTAAGTTTATTGATAGAAATGTGTAACACATACTACAAATAAAATCCTTCAAACTATACATTTACAAACCTGAATTTGTAATTTTAGTAAATTTTCTTTGAAAAAAGGAATTATGTTTATGGAAAAGTGATAATCAGTCTTCTTTCATGATGATTCTCTGGAAGAGGTTTCCTTTGTCGCCCTTGTCTTTAGGGATTGTTATAGAAGTATGAACAATAATAGATAGTTGCAAATTTGATTACAGAGGTATGGTAACTTCCGCAAAATTTAATTACACGTGACATAAACACTGTAGAAGGGGTTTATAGCTAAGTACGTAGAAATAATGATAGGCTGTAGTTCCGGGGTGGAAATTTACATCAGCTTCTATGATAGATTCAGAAACTGATAAAAATAGGTAAATCTTTACTTTTAAAGAATTATAAATATAAATATAATTTATAAATATAAATATAATTTATAAATATAAATATAATTTATAAATATAAATATAAATATAAATGAATTTTCAGATTTTCGAAACAGTATTTTACAACCTTTTCCTTAATTGTTTATTGAAACTTATCGTCCTTCAATAATTTTAGCTTGGAAACAATAAGATTAGATACATATTTTAAGTAGAGGTACTGAAATATCAAAATTGAAGTTAAATTAACAGTAACGTCATTTTAATTCCTCTAATCAATTCCTTATAAATTTGATTAAAAGTCGATTTTAAACTAACGAGATTATTAATCATTTATTTATATTTTATCACATAGCAAATCCTCTCTAAAATGAAAGCCTCTAATTATTAGTTCCATAACTATAGTTGTGACATTTGCATAATTATAGTCTGTATAATTACAAGCCTCAGTAAGTTTATACCTCCTCTTCGATATCGATCTCATATTTTTCCAAGATGGAAATTCTACCCTTGAATTTTAAAACTCTGTCGTACTGTGGTCTCTGGAGTGAAAACATTAAATTTTCCTTTTCAAAATCAGTTTATAAAATAGTCGTGGTGACACTCATTTTTCATTTTACAATATCAGAAGTTATAGAATTTGCGAGAACATGTGGTTCAGCAGAAGATTCAACGCAAGGACTCTTCATTTCCTTCACTTTCATCGCTCTTTGCTTCAAAATTTTAAACTTCATTTTACGTCGAACGGAAATGTTGAATCTGCTAAATAAATTTCGTTCTGACATCTTTCAACCGAATTCTTCAGAAGAATTGGCCATTTTCGAAAAGTACAGAGGAAAAATTGACAGGATCTTTATTGCAATTATGATTCTCTCGCAGACAAGTGGATTGGCTTTTTTAACGTTACCTTTTCTGGAAAATGGAATGGAAAATATTACTCTGCCATTTAAAACTTATCAGCCTTACGAGGTCACAAATAGTACTTTGTACTTTGGTACATATATATTGCAACTTTTGGCAGCATTTTATGGGGTCTTGATGAATGTCTCTTTTGATTCAATGGTCTATGGACTGGTCTTATTAATATGTGCTCAATATGAAATATTTTGTCACCGACTAATGAAAATTGAAGGTCAAAATGAGAAATTTCGTTTAAAAAAATATGTCGATCAACACGTTTTTATTCAGGATCTCATTTCAAGTACGCAGTCCTTTTTTATGCAAGTTGTGACTCCTCTTTTCTTCTTTAGTTTAATCACATTGGGTGCCAGCATATTCAAAATAATTCAGGTGAATATAGTCCTGCTTAATAGTGGAGTAATTTAAATAATAAATTATTTATGTTTTGTGTCTAAAATTAAGGATTCGCTAATTATTTTTCTTTTTTGATTGCAGTTGAATTTATTCAGCGTCGAGTTTTATACGATGGCTATCTACTTGGCATGTATGTTGTTTCAAATATTTTTGTACTGTTGGCATGGAAACGAATTAACTATAAGGGTACTGTTTCTATTATTATTCTCTTATTATTATTTTTCCTATATTTTGTATAATAGGAATTTTTTCTACTGTTTATTGAATACTATTATAATAATGTTTAATTATTATTAATAATTAATGATAATTTTTTATTTTCAGAGTAAAACTGTGGTCGATGCTATATACAATAGTAACTGGATAAAATTGGGTCCGATAGAAAGAAGAGATTTGAGGTTTATGATGCAAATGAGTGCAAAAGGAAGAGTTATATCACATCATGGTCAATGTTCTTTGAATCTAAGTACTTTTGTTTGGGTAATTATTTCTCATTGCTATTTCTCAAATTTTAACAATCTTTCAGGATAAAGGAACGAGTTTATATTATTTTTTTTTACAGATTTTGAAAACATCTTATAGCGCCTTGAATGTATTACAACAAGGTGAAGAATAGTGAAAGATATTTTCAAAATGTTGTGTATGCTACTTATATTGAACTATATTTTGAGATACGAAATTTTAGCATATTATCGATGAAGGAAATTGAATTTATATTTTTGAGATTTTATATAACACAAGTCTTGCTTTTTATTTGTCTTTTCCTGTATCATTTATAATTTTTGTGATTTTGAAGACTATATAGATTATTTTCTAATAATATAAAGAAGCTTGTACTAATATATTTGTATTTTCTGTATTTACTAGCCTGAATGAGCTTTAGACACTTGAATAATTTTATTTTATTTATTGTTGGTCGTCTATAGTTGTAGAATATAATTTAGAATTTTAATAGAATTATTATCCATAGTTTTTCTTTTGCTTATAAATTAATTCTCAATTTTTCTAATTTTCAAAAAAATATTTTAAAAGCTTTCGCCATAATTTGTTTATGGAAATTTAATGTTCTTTAATAACTTTAACTTTAAAACAATAAGTTTCGTCAAGATTGAAATTAAATTAACAGTAACATCTTTTTAATTCCTCTAATCAATTCCATATTAATTTGATCAAAAATCGATTAATCATATATTTAGATTTTATTATTGCATAACAAATCCTTTTCTCTAAAATGAAAGCCTAAAATTATTAGTTCGATAACTATAGTTGTGACATTCTGCATAATAATTACAGTCTGTATAATTGCAAGCCTCAGTAAGTTTATTCCTCCTCTTCGATATCGACCTCAAATTCATTCGCAAGATGGAAATTCTACCCTTGATTTTCAGAACTCTGTCGTACTGTGGAGTGAAAACATCAAATTTTCCTTTTTAAAATCAGATTATAAAATTTTCTTAGTTATACTAATTTTTCATTTCACAATATCAGAAGCTATAGAATTCGTGAGAATATGTGGTACAGCAGAAGATTCGACACAAGGACTCTTCATTTCTTTCAATTTAAAGGTACTGATATTCTAACTAATATACAGTGTATAAATTGGGGGGGGGGGGATTATGTAAATTTTCACTATCTCTTTCACTTTTCGGTTTTCCACTTGTTGATTTTCGATTTGGGGACTTCCATAAACCACGTTGCTCAATTTTTGTCACTTTTTGACCCCCTTCCCCCTTCTCTCCCCCAATGAGATCCAGCGAGACATTATTATCAATCTCCCTCCCCCTTCTCCAAGAATGCTAAGTAGTTTTTTTTTTAATTTCTTTTAAAATGAAAATAAAACAAAAAATTATGAGGTTTATTTATTATTTATTTATTTTTTAAGAAATGGAGAGAACCACTTGGCAATTAATTAATTAATTAATTTTATTAGTTTCGATTTGATTCCCACGAATCGAATTGTTAATATTTCGTACACTATTTAAAAAAAAAGAATAAGCAATGTATTTTATTTTTTTTAATATGAAAAATTATAAAACCACGTAGCTCGGACTTGGTACCCCCCTCCCCCTACCGTACGTTGATCAAGGTAGCCTTTCGTCGAGCCCTCCCCCCCCCTAAGAAAAAACGTGGTTTATGGTAGACCCCTTTTTCAAAATACACGTAAATGTCAATTTTGACGTTTTAAACATGACTGACGAATTTTAAACGCTTCGCATATTTATTTTTTATTATTACAATCTTAATTATAATTGTAAATATATATAAAAATATAGGAAATAATTAATCATGAGGTTTCTGTAAAAATATATTATAATTTATGTTCACTTGATTTTTATTATTATATTTTCTTTCTTATCAGGTGTTATTTAACTTTGCACTTATTATTTTAACTTCAAATTTAAGTCTTTGTAAAATGTAGAGAGATAATTGCAAAATTATTGCAATAAGTCTACTATAGATTCTATAGAAATTTTAGTATTAAAATCAGTCCAAGAATTGAAAAAATATTTATTATGTCGAACGTTATTGATATTTTTAATTTTCAGGGCAAAACTGTGCTTAATGTAATATACTGTAGCAACTGGATAAATCTGGATCCGATGGAAAGAAGAGGATTAACATTTATGATGTAAATGGGTGCAAAAGGAAGAGTTATATCACATCTTGGTCAATGTTCTATGAATTTAATTACTTTTGTTTGGGTATAATACTTATTTCTCACAACTATTTTTAAAATTCTAAAATTTGAATTATAAAAGAACTAGTTCATATAAATTCTTTTACAGATCTTAAAAACATCTTATAGCGCGCCTTGAATGTATTATAGCAAGGTGAGAAGTAGTGAAAGGTAGTTTTAAAAAATGTATGCTACATATGGAAAAAGTGTTTGAGATATGATATTTTGAAATATGATTGATAAGGGAGATTGACTTTGAATAATATCGAGAATAATATTCCAGAGCTTCTGTATAATACAAGTCATGATTTTTAATTACTCTTGTCTGTATTCTTTATATTTTTTGTGTTTTTGAAGACTATATAGATCGTATATATTTTTATTTTTTGCCTTTATCAGTGTGAATAATTTTTTGTTCCCTGGGAAAAACCAGTTTAAAAAAATGTAAGCTTCTAAGTTATCCCTTGAATTATAAAATTTATATAGCAAAAGTATGTGCTGACATTAACATCTTTAAAATTGTAGATTTACGAACCTGTAATTGTGATTTTAATAGATTTTCATACATGGAAAAATATGTCCCATAAAAAGTGTAGAACTCAGTCTGGAAATCTTTGACGAGTATCAAAATGTTATAAAAATGGAAAACCTCCTTCTTTGAATATTTACAAGATATTTCAATACCAAGTGCAAGAAAGAAACACATCAATTGTTCAGAAAATGTTGTTAAACTTATATATTATATATTCTAATATTCTTTCAAACTGAATTAAAAACATTCACAACTTTTTTAAAATTCGAAGTGAACTGAATTTGGCTTCTTATTTAAATTTTCTATAGTAAATACAAAACTAATTTTTCCTAGAATATTATCGAGAATTACAAGACTCATTTGCAATTATTATTGAAAAGTTTGAAGTTTTTTATTCAAACTCATTCAAGTTCTCCAATATTTTATTACTCGTCCAAGATTCCTGGACTAATTCCACACTTTCGACAGGACATATTTTTTCCCTATATAAAGAATTAGAATTATGATAGAAAAGTAGAAATCACTTTAGTTTCGTTGCGATAAATGTTTTGATATAAAGTGAATTATATGGTAAAGATTTCCTTTATAATCCTTGTCTTTCGAGATTGGTATGGAAGTAAGAGCAATAATATATAGTTGCAAAAATTACAGAGGTTGTATAAGGAGTTTATAGCTATAAAGTGCGTAGGAATAATAATAGACTATCATTCGGAGATAGAAATGTATATCAGCTTCAAGGATAGATAGAGAAATTCCTGAAAATGTAAGCTGCTAAGTTATTAGTTTGATAACTGTGGATGTAACATTTTGTATGATTACAGACTTCATATAATTGCAAGCTTCAGTAAAGTTGTACCTTCTCTTCGATATCGACCTTATATTATTACAAGATGGAAATTCTACCCTTCCATTTTAAAACTCTGTCGTACTGTGGTCTTTGGAGTGAAAACACCAAATTCCCCTTTTTAAAATTAGTTTATAAAATTGTCGTGCTTACTCTAATTTTTTATTTTACAACTATAGAAGCTATAGAATTTGTGAGAACATGTGGTTCAGTAGAAGATTCGACGCAAGTTATCTTCATTTGTTTCACTTTCATAGCTCTTTGTTTCAAAACCTTAAATTTCATTTTACGTAAAAGAGAATTGTTGAATATACTAAAAAAATTTCGTTCTGACATCGGTAAACCAAATTCTCCAGAAGAGTGGAACATTTCCGAAAATTATACCTGTGAAATTAATAGAATTTTTGTGACATTTATGATTCTTGCACAAGGAAGTGGAATAGCATTTCTGATGTTACCTTTTCTGGAAAATGGAATGGAAAATATTACTCTGCCATTTAAAACTTATCAGCCTTACGAGGTCACAAATAGTACTTTGTACTTTGGTACATATATATTGCAACTTTTGGCAGCATTTTATGGGGTCTTGATGAATGTCTCTTTTGATTCAATGGTCTATGGACTGGTCTTATTAATATGTGCTCAATATGAAATATTTTGTCACCGACTAATGAAAATTGAAGGTCAAAATGAGAAATTTCGTTTAAAAAAATATGTCGATCAACACGTTTTTATTCAGGATCTCATTTCAAGTACGCAGTCCTTTTTTATGCAAGTTGTGACTCCTCTTTTCTTCTTTAGTTTAATCACATTGGGTGCCAGCATATTCAAAATAATTCAGGTGAATATAGTCCTGCTTAATAGTGGAGTAATTTAAATAATAAATTATTTATGTTTTGTGTCTAAAATTAAGGATTCGCTAATTATTTTTCTTTTTTGATTACAGTTGAATTTATTCAGCGTCGAGTTTTATACGATGGCTATCTACTTGGCATGTATGTTGTTTCAAATATTTTTGTACTGTTGGCATGGAAACGAATTAACTATAAAGGTATGATTTTTAATTATTGTATACTTCTATATAATAGGATATTTATAATAGATATTCTTTGTTGATTGAATACTTTAATGTTTTTTAATATGTAATATTTAATTTTCAGAGTAAAAATGTGATTCATGCTATATACAATAGCAACTGGATAACGCTGAGTCCGATAGAAAGGAAAGGTTTGAAGTTTATCATGCAAATGAGTACAAAAGAAATAGTTATATCTCATCATGGTCAGTGTTCTTTAAACTTAAGTACTTTCGTTTGGGTAAATATTTCTGATAACTACTTTTAACATTTAAAAAATTCTCTTAGATAAGAAAGAGTTCATGCATTCTTCTATAGATCCTGAAAACATCATACAGTGCCTTGAATGTACTACAACATGGTGAAAAATAATAAAATATCTTTTCAAAAACAGTATGCTACATCCTGGGTGAAATAATACTGACGAACAAGTTAAAAAGACAATTATGTTTGTTCAGCTTTGCTCGTAGAAAATCAATGAAAACGATTTTATATCGAAAAAGTATTATGAAATTCATTCTTTGTAAATTTGTCGACGTCGTTCATACAAACTGATGAATATTATTGCCAATCTTTAAACAAATTTTACGTTTTGCTTTAATTGCACTTACAAAATTGGTTTGCACTAACAAATGCAGTTGTTTTGAAAATGTGTAATACATTCTACAAATAAAATCCTTGAAACTGTAGATTTACAAACTTGTATTTCTGATTTTAGTAGATTTTCTTTTAAAGAAAGAATTATTTTAATGGAAAGGCATAGAAATCAGTTTGTTTTCATTATGAATGGTGGTTTTCTTTATTGAATTTGTCTTTAGTGATTGTTATGGAAATAAGAGCAATTATACATACTTACAAATTTATTTGCAGTGATATGATTGGAATAATGATAAATTGTAGTTCTGGGGTAAAAAAGTATATCATCTTCTATGATAGATAGAGGAATTCATGAAAATACTTACTTCTTTAATTAAAAAAATTATCAGTACCATGTATTTTAAAATTAATTCCTCAAATTTCAGATTCTCATACAATATGCTGCAACATAATACAGCCTATGTGATTGCAAACCTCCAAAAGTTTATACTTCTTTTTCGATTTCGATCTCCTGGTGTTCCAAGATGAAAATT
>UCOH01012583.1:0-31456 GCA_900474275.1 Synergus japonicus
ATATATATATATATATATATATATATACTTTATAGTACACAATAGTTCAATAGGATTCATGTGAAACTGTAGTTGCTTGACCACAGAGTAAACTTTGACTTCAGGCAACATTGATCGTTCGTCTCTAGTTCAGCAAGAAGGAGAGCTACAGGTAGATTCAAACTCAAAACCCAATTAACGGAGCCGAGATGGAATTTCATTTCATCTTAGGATTCTGCCTAAATTCCAAGTTCTATTGTATTTTAATTGCATTATTCATTATATATTCGTACATAATATCAAATAAATGATTAAAAAAAATTTTTTTTATTTTATTCTTAATTTTTTGCATCATGCTCTAGTACATAGTAGTTATCAAAATATAAAATCTAATCACAGTAAAAGCGTTCGATCAAAACGATACACCTGTCGATACTATTTTAGCTATAACAGCAAACATGAATTTAAAAATTAAATTCATATATATGCAAAAAAAACTATGTCCTCATATTGAAAATAGACGACAACAAGTCGATGAAATTTTTTGATAAAATTAAATTGTGCAATGAAATATGCCAATCATTTTCAACAAATTATTCAGCTCCGAGTGGCGTTTCAAATTAAAATTTAAAACATTTAAATTAATGTCACATCTGTTTGAGTAGAGCTTGGTTTAAATAAATTCACAAGAAGTTGTATAATAAGAAATTATTAAATATTATGATGTCCAGGAATAAATTATGGAATTAATTAATGAAAACTTTAATGTGCATTATTATAAGTATATAATACACTGTTTACATAACCATGCATTTGGGTATAAGGGAACAGAGATAAAACTAATTAAGTTACAAATACACGATACTGTCTTCAATTAAATTATTGAGTTGGATCTCGTTATCGGCAAATGAAATTAGTGACTAGTCGATGTGACATATGTATAGGTAAATGTATTATGTCACAAATCGAACACTGTATAAATGTAGAATTCACCATTAGAAGTATTTCTGCCTGTCTATATATGAAGCCCTATTACATGCGATCTTTATTATAGTAGCGATTGAATTGTTGGATAAGGAAAATATAAATTAGGTTGAATAAACATATTATTCATATTTTCAGAGAGAATATATGTCAGTGAATTTTTTGTTGAAATAATTATAAATAATTATTAGGACATATATTTAAAAGAATAAATAAATAAATAAATAAAAACAATAAATGCAAAAATATAAATAAAAAATAATTTTAAAATACGCAAGAATACGTCCACTTTTGTTACATATAGCGTAATTAAATTTCAAAACAATGTAATAAAATATGAAATTTGTGTAGCAATGTCATTGACAATAAGAACTATTATTTTTCCTTCCCTCTTCTTTTTATTCTCTATAAATAGTTTTCAAGAAAATATACTCGAGAGATTGTTTTCTAATCTTATAATAACAATTCAACAATGCTTCTTTTTATAACATCAGATACTGCAGATTTCTTAAAAAAAGAAATCATTTTCTAAAGTCCCAGATTTCTTTTTCGATAAAACATCGATGCCATATTTTAAAACCGTCTAAAATAGAAAATTGAAGACGTTATTTAAATTTTCAGAATATATTTCTGACATTCCATACCTCAGAATTTATTCGTCATGAACATTCGGGAGTTCATGACGAAGTAAAGCGAGGAATAAAAAAACAACAAGAAAGAGCAGGAAATACCCTGGAGCTCCGCTAACCGAATCCGTAACTTCGGGAAAAACAATTTCTCGCTTCTCCAATCGGAGAATCCAATTTGGATTATCGAAAATTCATGGGAGTACTTTGTGTCCGACGAAAGGCAGGTTATAGGAAAAGAAGACTACAGATTAGGCGAATAGTATGCTGGGAATAGGGACCAAAGGCTTCGAAAGAAAATATAAAATATTGCTTTTCCTACCATTTACTAGTAGAGTAATGTGAATACCAGATGGACTTTGCTCTAGCCACTTTGTTCTTCTCTTGCAAGTTCTTTTCTCGCTATCTGCTTCTTTTATTTACCTTCTTTTGCTTCTTTACAGCGAGCACCAGTATACTTTTATCACTCACACGGTATGGAAAAAGCATTTCTTTTCATTCTGTATTTGATCATACTTATTGCCTTAAAAATAAACATAACATCTTGCACTGATTTTAAAATAAATCTTGGAAGACTCTCTCTTATTAATCTTCATTTCTTATTTAAATAAACAATTTTATTCCTAGAAAAACGTTTACCATCTTATTCTCCTAACTTAAAAAAGAGGTGTCACGAAATGTCTCGAAAATCTCGCATAATACATTGTTTTTGCAAACTTGATTGGTTTTTGAATTACTTGAAGTTGCAAGAAGAAAAACAAACTAATAGCGTAAACAAATTTCAGGAAAACCTTCGTTAAGATTTCTTAAAACTCCCAAACACTTCTTGGGATATCTTAACATTTCAAATCTCTTAAAATCTTTAGAAATCAAATCAAATTTCGCTCAAAAAATCCCTTAAAATTTTAGGACAATCTTCAAAAACCTTTTCAATTGTGCAAAGTCTTTTAAAAATCATATATATGGAGAAATTCTTTTGAAATCACTCAATAAAATTAACTGACAAACTTTAAAATCCTTTAAACCTCGTAAAATATTTTCAAACTCGTAAATGACTTGAAGTTGAAAAGAGAAAATCAAAACTATTGCGCAAAAAAATTTCAGGAAAAGCGTCGAACTCCCTAAAAAATTTTGAGTTTCTAGACATCCTTTAAAATCTATTAAAATCATTAGAAATTTCAAAAAATTCTTTAAAATTTCATAAAATATTTTAGGAATTATTCAAATCTCTTGACTTCCTTAGAATTCGTTAAAATTTCTTCAAAATCCAAAAAACCTGTTCAAGTCCCTTAAAAATCCACAAAAACCATTAAAATTATAAATTTCTTGAAATCCAAGTTAAACTGAGCAAAAATCTCTAAAAATTCATAAAAAACCTTTTATATATAAGATTTAAAATCTCTTAAAATCCTTAGAAATCTTATCAAATTCCATGAAATCCTTAAAAATCCTATAAAATCTTTTAATAAGTAGAAAAATCCCTTAAAATTATTAGAAATCTCTTGATTCTTGAAATCCAAATTAACTCATAAAAATCACTTGAAATCTTTTTAAATTCGTGAATTTCTGAAATTTTTTTAATTCTACGATAACATTTAAAGTCCCTTTACGTCCTTTAAAATCCATGAAAATTATTAGAAATCTCGTTAAATTCCATAAAATCCTGAAAATTCTATAAAATCTTTTAAAAATCAGAAAATCCCTTAAAATTATTAAAATCTCTTGACTTCTTTTAAAATTCCAGGATATTTTATTGTAACATTTAAAATTCCTTAAAGGTCCCTTAAAATTTTTTGAAATCTTTTGAAATGTCTTAAAATTCGTCGAAATTTCTTAGAAAAACCTCTTAATATTCCTGAAAAGTTCAAAATATTTAAAATCCCTTAAAATTCTTTAGCTTCCAAAATTCTCTTGAAATTCCATGAATTCCGTTAAAATTCCACAAAATATTCTGAAATACTTTAAAATTCTACAAAATCTTTTTAAAATCCTAAAAATCTTTAGAACTTCCGAAAAATCACTTTTAAATGGTCAAAATCCATTAAAATTCCTAAAAATCTCTTGAAATACCTCTCTAAAAAAAGTAATCTAACGAAATTTCCCTAATAAAATCACGGTTTTAAAAGTGTTGTGTTTCAAATCTATACTCTCTAAATTTGAATCAGCAAAATTTCATTAATTTTTCAATGACTTTCACTTGTTTATTGAATATTTAAATCTCGCCTGAAAAAGTAATATATTAATCAACTGTAAGTATGTTAATGTAGAAAAGTTTAGAGATTCTGGACAACAGGAAAACATAGTCGGTCCCGGAGAATTTTCAAATGGAAATTCTGAAAGATCGCTTCACATGTTCCTACTTTGTCGCGACGTGTTACTCCACCTACTTTTCCTTTACCATTTGCTTGCACCCTCTTCTCTTGTGTGTTCACATAGTCGAGCTTTATGCATAAGGAGGCTTGTCTAGAGTACGAGTGGCACGGAAACCAAAGAATGCAGACGAAGAAAACAAAAGAAGAAAATTGTTACATTATTTTATCCTGCCAAATTCCTAACTCAGATGCTGATTACTATCATGTTGCATAATAATAATAATATAAATAAAATGCTCTGTCCTATCAAATATAATTTTATACACAATTCTACTCGACATAAGTGGCTTTATTATTTTATTTATATTCAAGAATACTTCAATTCATTTCATTTCTGGTCCAAAAATTCAAGTGAATATGAATTTATATGAATATAAAGCTTCGACTATGTACTTTTTGTTGCTATAGAAGCAACAAAAATTGTTTGGTTGTGCCAACCAAATCTTGGTTCTTTCAACAAAAATTTGGTTGGCACAACCAAAAATCTTTGTTGCTTCTACAACAACAAAATTTTTCCTTGTCCGCACCAAACATTATTCTCAGTGTGAATATAACTCTTCTACTATCTCATAAATATTGGCATGTATATTTTGGGAACATATGCTTAAAGGAAAAGTTTAGCCAAACTTTTTTCCTCGGAGTTCACTGGAGCAGCAGAGATACAATGCGTTGACGATATCGAAGTTATGTAAAATGTAAAACAAAGATGACATAGATCTTGAAACTGGGTAAGAAACGCAAGTTCTCTGGAAAAAGGCAGCAAGACGAGAAGATAAGTGTCGCAAGAGGGAATACAAGTCTAAATTCCTATTCACGAACTCTAGGTCTTTCAGGAAATACTGCTCTATAGTTGAGCCATACGTAATCTATACCTACGAACGAACTAGGAACCTGGAACCCCATTGCTGAACGCTGTCCTAGCTGGTCCCGCAGAGTACGTGGTCATAAATTTCCCGGTGAAAATCCGGTGATATATATTGCGCGCACACGGTTTACTCGGAAAATGAAACGCAGCGAGTACAACCCCATGAAATCTGCATTCCCTCCGCCAATATGTCCATCTGTGTGTAGATGCACATACCATTTCTCGATAGCATCGTTGTAGATTTTAATGGATACTTTCGCTGTATTTATTGATGGCTTTCATGCAGTTTTATTCCCGACTTTTTTCCTCAAAAAAAAGTTGACTAATATGACGGACAGAAAATTGATACAAATTCATCCAACCATTTTGGTGTCGGGCTTGGAAAATTGCCATGTAATTACCAAAATCTGGGAACTTGAAATATATTTATATTTACAAGTTTACACTGGGACATTTACTTCATATTATTAGAACATTTGCTGTCGATTAAATTGATACCTTCTGTTCTGGATATGTAGGAATCTAAGACTAAGTACTCTCGACAATCTAATGTTTTTTAAGAAATAATGGATGTAAAGATGGACAGCTGCTCTCAGGGGTTGCGAATGTGTGATATTTATGTAATGTGTAATACGTGTGACGTGTAATGTATGTAATATGTCGTGTATGTACAAATCGAATGAAAGGTATGTTTTTTGGGACATCGGTCTTCGGCGCCTCGCCCTTTTGCCTCGAAGATGAGCTCGACCAGAGAGTAAAACCATTTAGACGGTTTTCGTGATGCACATGGCTCACGGAAATCAGTAGACCCCAAGAGGAAGCTCATGGCTTCTGGGTTTGAGCGGACAGAGCCGTCGTCTTTACGGGGGGGACTATTGAAGAAGCTAGTCCCGGTCCCAGAATGTTAGGCGAGCAAAATCATGTGGGCTGGAGGACGGGGCGCCGAGAGTTGGTGGCATAACAGATCGTACCTGGCCGGAGATGCCGGACAGTGACGATTGTGAATGCGGTTTTGCCAGATTTCGAGGCAACGCGGGATGCGATGTGGCAGCGCCGAAGTATGTAAAAGAAATGCGTGCGCAGCGTGCGAGGGGAGAAAAGGGCCCGACAGAACGAACCAAATCTTTGTAGAGTGTAGTCATACGACGAGTCTTTCTTCAAATTTCGTTTTTTATAACTTTGTTACTGAACAATAAAATTATAATCCCAAGATCCTGCATATTTTGAGTTCACTCAACCTCACGAAAATAACACCTTCTGATTAACTATTGAAAATTTTAATTATTTCACAGGCAGTAAAGAAATAACTGTCCTAATAAACTGAATTACATTTTTCGGATGAGTAATTATATCAACCGGTGTTGATGATCTAATTATAAAGGAGAATTCCGAAATGCTACAAGTTTATTAGTTATACGGGATATAATTAAAATCTGTTAATTGAGAATACTTGCATGTTAGATGAAATGGAGAAAGTATTGTGAAATTTTGATTGCCGTAACGAATTGACTACATTCTTACAAGCATTTGTGTTTATGTGTTTTGTTCAGGAGAATAATTCACGAATTGTTCGATAAATTCGAAACTTTACAGAAATGCGCTTGGCATTTTACAATACTATTACAGAACAGTCTTACTCAAGTTGTTCATCAAGTCTTTTTCTTTTTAATCTTCAGAGTTAGCTACCGAGGTGCCACATCAGGCCGATTCTTTCTTTTCGGTACTTTCCACGCCATTTCTTATTCTTTTCACTGCAGCATCCCAACCTCCGATATTCGATAGCAACTTTCAAAAGTCGTCGACATAGTTTCTTCTTTCTATATTTCCCATTTTAACCCTCCACTAAAGTTTTCGCAAAAATGTCTACCCTTCTATTTCCCATTTCCGGATTACTATTTTCATCCATCAAATCATCAGGCCAATAATATCGCGGAATTTATTTATAATTGTCAATTACTAAGAGCAAATTCGACATAAATTCAGAAGGTGGATTAGTAGACTAAGACGATGAGAATCGGCACTTACGATTTAATCCGAGACAGCAAGAACAGGGAATGAAAGATTCCGATGGTGAGAGAACAATGGAACGGAATTCGCAGATTAAAATTTCAAAGAGCCAAGTGCAGTAGTATTGTCATAAGTTCTTCGAAGATCTTCGAACCGTTTATGAATAATATGCTTTTAAATGTACACAAATTACAAAATACTAATAATTATTACTATTAAGAGGTAAAACGTATATAAAATTAAAGAGATACGTTTAAAAATCTGTATGTCAACATAAATAAGGCGAGATTTTTTTGTCAGATGAACTACGATTCCGTAAGAAATTCTCGTTTTTCTTACTGCCCCGAGTCTGGACCTAATCTCTCTCGAGGGTCGAGATTTTTCCTTGAAGAGCAAAGAAAAAAAGATACAAAACCGCTCAAAAGAAAGTGAGAAAAAATATCGAAAGGATATGGAAGAGGTATCCGATAAGCTTTCTCTATTTTGTTGATTTTGTTATTCTACAAGATCGAAATACAGAAAATCAAACCATGGGGTCAACAGGCGTTTAAAAATATTTGTTTCCGTAAAAATAATCTCATATATATTGTATTTTTTATTTTTTATTTTTTTATGTATAAAGCAGAAGAGCGTTTTATAATAAAAAGTGCAATAATACATATACATAAAATCGTTAAATTTTCCAGACATATAAGGATCTTTTAGCTGACAATTTTATGGTTGGAAAATGTCTGAATGAATTTTTGAAATTGGTGATCGAGACGTAAGGCATGCACATTTCATGCTCTCAGAAAGTTAGGCTTCCTCAGCGTCCAATGCCTCGAGGTTGGCGTAAATATGACTTTACATGACGCTATGTGACATCCCTCGAAGCCACAAAACTCGATTCTTCTATCACGATATAGGGATAACTTACACCAAATTGCAAAAAAAGAAAAAATTGCAAGAAGCACTTTAAGAAGACCACATCACATTACACTAAGAATGAAGATCACAGATATTGAACCATTGATTATATATATATATATATATATATATATTTGTATCATTTATAATATATATATATATATACCCTCCAATTTTGCTGAACCAGAAAAAAATCAGAAAATTTTATATCAAATGTAATTTCAACTAAAAGTATATTAAGAATGAAAATATTTGATTTATATAAACTGTAAAATAATCATATTTATAATTACTTATGTATGTGTCTCGATCTATTTCCTGGTGTGAAATATAAATGTAATATTATGTGTCGTCTTTCTTCTGCCAGTGGTGGTCAAAGTAAAGTTTGCGGAACTCTTAAGAAATACCAGACAGTTGTTTCGCGTAACGAAAAACAAATAGCAGGCATTCATTCAGGTCCCTAATGTTGAAAGACGAAGGGAGGGGATTTCTACACACCGCACGTGACACATTATGGAAATATTAATAGGATTCAGTCAATTATAACAAGAAATAGTTTTTCTCTCTACTCTTGAATTTAGATCAATTTATGCAGAATGAATAGGAAATTAGCGGGAGCAATGGAAATGTTTGATAAATTAATGTATTATTCACCACTACTCTATAAAAATCTATAGATTTTCTTTTAAGTCTCGTGGAACATCCAGAAAAATGTAAAAATATTTAGTAGTGAAATAATGAATAAATTACTATGTTTTATTCCATGATTTTGATTATTATTGTAATGCGCATTATTATTAGAACTTTTGTCTATTGGATTGAAGTTTCAGACGTCTAATTAGACGAATATTTTTCTTTTTCAAAAATTCTCACTAAGAAAAATTGTTTTATATAATAATTTGTTTATTTCAACAGAAAGCATGGAAAATATTTTTGAAAACAAAATTTCAACGGATTTCGAAATATTTTAAACGATTTCAATTTATTTAGAATAATTTGAAATGATTTCAAGATGTTTAAATACGTTTTAAGTGATTTTAGAGATTTTCAATGGATTTCAAATTAATTTAAGGGATTTTAAGAATTTTAAAGAGATTTCAAGAAATTTAGGGGATTTCGTGAAGGCCTTAGGATATTTTAAGTAATTTTAGGGATTTCAAGATAGTACAAGCAATTTTAAGAGATTAAAAAAAATTAAAGGATACGATTTTGAAGACAATTGAAGAGATTTAAAGAAATTTTAATAAATTGTAAAACAATTTTATTTTTATTTCTATAATAGCACAAAGCACGGCGTTTTTGAGATTTTAAAATATCTCAAAAAACTTTAAAGAACTCAAGGAAATTCAAAGTATTTTAAGGGATTTGAACGGATTTTAAGAGATTTCAAGTAATTATAAAGAATTTCAATGATTTTCTAAAGAATTCAAGAGTATTTAATAATTTTCAAAAGATTTCAAGATTTTAAATGATTTTAAGAAATTTCAAGGAATTCATTCGAATGAAATCAAACGAAATCCTTTAAAATCCCTTAATCCCTTAAAATCGTTTAAAATACATTAAAATCTCTGGGATTTCAGTAAAATCTCTTGAAATATCTTGAAATCTCTTCCAATTCCTTCAAATTTGTCAAAATCAGTTAAAGTTCTCGCAATCTTGTGAAATCTCTGAAAAAATCTTTTGATAACCCTTTCAGCTTTTTTAAAAATCCTCTTAAATCTCCGAAATCAATAAAAATCTCTTAGCATCCTTTGAAATTCCTTAGAATTACCTAAAAGCTTTTGTAATTCTTTAAAATTTTTTTGAATTCGAAGCAGTTTCTCAAAATTCTGGACAACGCTAGGTAGACATTTCTGCCAGTAAATAAATAAAAATCGTGTGTTTTAGGAACGTTCTTTTTATATTTTCATTCCAATAAATTTAAAAATAAAAAATTGTCAGAATGGACATCTGAATCCTCAATGTAATCTTTGGTCTCGATTAATTGGTAAATAATTCGAATAATATCGAAATTTCAAGAAATTATTTCTAATGAAATCAAATGGAATCCTTTAAAATCCCTTAATCCCTTATCGTTTAATATATTAAAATCCCTGGGATTTCATTAAAATCTCTTGAAATGTCTTGAAATCCCTTCCAATTCCTTTAAATTTGTGAAAATCAGTTAAAGTTCTTTAAATTTTCTGAAACCTCTGAAAAAATCTTTTGATAACTCCTTGGATAATTCTTTCAACTTTTTTAAAACTCCCAAAATCAAACAAAATCTGTTAACATCTTTTGAAATTCCCTAAAATCACTATAAATCTCTTGAAATCCTTTGAAATTCTTTAGAATCACCTAAAATCTTTTGCAATCTTTTGAAATTTTGTTTAATTCAAAGAAATTTCTCAAAATTGTGGACAACGTTGGGTAGAAATTTCTGTCAGTAAATAAACAAAAATCGTGTGTTTTAGAAACGTTCTGTTTTTATATTTTTATTCACATAAATTTAAAAATAAAAAATCGTCAATCTGGACGTCTGATACTTCACCCTAATCTTCAGTCTTGATTAATTGTTAAATAATTCGAATAATATCGACGCAACCATGAGAAAAGAGATGTTGTAGAAATGGGGAAGACAGTAAAGAGAGGGTAGTTGGGTGGGGAAGTGGTTTACGAACCACTGTAAATATTTGAAAACAGCCTTTCTAGAAGTCTGAAGTAGCACGTTCGTAGTTGGCTCACGCGGCCAAAACAATCGGTCTCTCCTTTAAAATCGTAATGCATTCAGCTTGGGTTAGGTGCCAGTAGTGCCCCGAGAGATCTCGATATACCAAGACAGAAACCCTGTCAAATATTAATTCGTCCTAACGCCAGCATCTACAGTTCTGTAACAGTATAAACGACTCAAGAGTCAAGACCTTACTTGCAACCTAACAACGACCTCTGCGTTCTTGTACAAGACAAGTTATTCCAAGATGAACGCATTTCTACTGGCTTGTATATACTGAACAAATAATTTCAAGGAAAATAAGAACCTGGAACAATCAACAGCAATATTGTCTGACTTATCATCACAATGAAAATGGTGATTTTACTTTTTAGTCTAATAGAGATTGAGAAATGGTTCCTTGAAATGATTGCCTTGCAGGAATTCGATGGTAATCGCAGAGCATGAGAGATCCATTTGAGACTAGCCAGGTACATTGCCTTCGATACCAATCGTGTGGTGAACTTGTCTTCGCTTAAAAATTCATGCATACCCCATTCCGTCGTATGGAACAAACTCGACAAGATAATCTAGATGCAAGACCATGGCTCTAACACCCTACGCTTTCAGACTAACGAGGTAGTAATACGTAAGGTAGTTTTTCAGTAGAGAAAACAACAGTCAGAGATAAAAAGTAGAAATATTGTCCTAGTAACTTTCTGAAATAAATTAGTGTCACTGGAAATGGAGAAACTTTTTTCTGAAAAGAGAAAAAAAAATAAGCTGATTTTGGATATACTACTACGTGTAGCTGAAGTTTATTTTAAGAGCGAAACGGAAGACAGAAAATAGATAAATTAGGTCAAATAATATATTTCAAGAACATAGACTGTTATTTGAAATAAGGTGGTTGAAAACTGGAAAAATCGACTGCTGGCTTCTTTTTTCGGAGAAAAATATGAAAATACAATATATGAGGGCGGGACTAGGCAGATAGAGAAGATAGAGAAGTGAATCTGGCATATTGCCATTGTCACTTCACAATTCAATCGCGAAGTTAGCGTTGCTCCCAGCAGAAATCACATAATGTGCGGTTACCCACCCCGAGTAGTCGGTTTCTCACGGGAACCAACAAATCAAAAACACCCCCAAAGAGCCACCCTCAATGCAACCCCTTTCGACCCAGAAGTACAACTCGCAGAGCCACTAAATTAAAATATATCGTGCAACGAAGTTTAATAGAAACGCGTCACTGTCTCGACAAATTATTATTCCTGTTTAACAGCCTCCGAACAACGCAGATGATTAACTGCAAAATTACTAAGAGCAAGCCGCGTTATCAGGCAAATGTTTATGCTTTTACGTGATATCTAAAATTACCAATGTCCATAACTTATTCTTGATAATTATTTCACAAACAATGCAATTTCTTTAAAAGTCAATAACGGATTTTTTGCTCTAAAGATTTATAATATCTCGATGAAGGAATTTAGGCTTAAATTTCGATTTATAATCGAACTAATAATAATAATAATAATAATAATAAGAATAATAATAAGAATAATAATAATAAGAATAATAATAATAATAATAGTAACAATAATCGTCCAATTAAATTCAAAATCAGTTGAAGTGAATTTGATTTAGTTGAAATTAGATACAATCATAGATAGAAAGCGATGGAAATCATATAATTTCTATATTAAGTTCATTCTTGAATAACTTTTTGAACGTCCTTAAGTAAAACATAGTCATATCATGAGCATGGGGTGTTTGGCGGTTAATTTTCGAGATAACATCCAAGGTATATTAACGTAACACGCGACGTATTTTAGTCGTATATATAGTATACAGTATACACACTAGGTATACTCAACTATAATATACAGCAAAAACTAAATACAATTATATTCGCCTAATTAATCAATACTTAGCACAGTTATTTTGAAATTTTGAAGATAGAGTATCTCTTGAAGTTTTTAAACTTGTAATCTGTCATCCCAATTTAATTTAATAGATTCCTTCTTACAACTTCAAGTTAATCAAAGCCCAATCAGATTTGCAACAATAATGTATTGCAGATTTTCAAAACATTTTGTGACACCATTTTTTTACGGAGGAATTTTAAAAGGTTTCTAAGAATTTTAAGGGATTTTGACGATTTCCAAGTAATATTTACTAAATGCAAAAGCATTTTAGAATTTCTATATAATTCTGTAGATTTTTAAGAGCTTTCGGAATATTTAGTGGAATTTTTAAGGGAAATTGGTGGATATGGAAGGGTGTGTATGAAATTTTAAGAGATTTCAAACAGTTTCTAGGGTTTTAAAGAATTACAAAATTTTTCGTAGAATTTCGAAGAATTTTCAGAAATTTTAACATACCGTAAGGAATTTTGACGATGTTTAAATAATTTAAAAAGAATTTAAGAGATTTTTATTTGATTTATAAAAGATTTTGTGAAATATTAAACGATTGCTTGGAATTTCATGAGATTTCAAGTCGTTTTAATAAATTTTAAAGGATATATAAAGGATATAAAGGCAATATTATCATAAAATTTTAAGGAATTTCCAAAAATTTCTCAGAATTTTAAGAGATTTTCACAAATTTTCACGAATTTTGGGAGGTTTGTTTAACTTTTAAAATACTGTATGGATTTTGAAGGATTTTAATGTTTGTCGTTTAATTTTATTGGAGGATTTCAAAAGATTTCGTATAGAATTTAAAAGAATTTTAAAATTTATCTTCAAATTTTTAGGGATTTCAAGAGGTTTTACTGATTTGTAAAAAATTTTGTGTATTTTTAAGGATTTCATGAATACTGAAGGGATTTTAAGACACTTTAAAAGATTTCAAGATATTTTTAAAATAATTTTGTGAAATTTTAAAGAATTAAATGGTATTTTATGAGATTTCTATTAATTTTAAGGGATTTCAAGATATTTTTCTGATTTTTGAAAAATTTTGTATAATTTTTAAGGATTTCGTGGAATATTTTCAGGATTTCTAAGAATTTTTAGATAATTTTATCGAATTTGAAGAGGTTTCTAATAATATTTTAAGAGGTTTTAACGAATTTTGATGGATTTTAATTTTTTTTGTAAAATTTTAAGAGACCAGAATATCAACATGTGCGTTATTATTTTATTTTCCTTGTTACAATTTCAGGTCATGTAAGAAGCCAATCAGGTTTGCAACAACAATATATGCGAGATTTTCGAGACACATTTCGTGACACCACTTTTTTTAAGATAGGATAATTTAACAGCAAAAATATTCTGATACAGCTTATAAAAACCATTAGGTTGAATTTTCAGACGTCTAGTCTGGCGATTTTTTAAATATTTTTTGGAATAATAACAAAAAAAAGTTTTCACTCTGTCCAAAATCCAAAATTTCTATTTATTTACTAGGAGCAATTTTTGAGAATTTAGAAGAATTTGCAAATGATTTTAAATAATTTTAAGGAATTTAAAGAGATTTCAAGATATTTCAAGAGATTTTAATGAATTTCAAGAAATTTTAAATTACTTTAAATAATTTTAAAACATTTACAGAGGATTATAAATTTTTAAAATAATTTCAAGTAATTTTAAGGGATTTTAAGGGATTTTATTTGATTTACTCCATAGAATAATTTTTTGAAATCTTTTGCAAGCTTTTAAACTATCTTGAATTCTTTTGAAATCCATTGAGATTCCTTACAATCATTTATCACTGAAATTTCTTGAAATCTCTTCGAAATTCCTCAAAATCACTTAATATCTGATAAAATCCTTCACGGTGTCTTAAAATCTTGTAAAATCTATAGAAATTTCTAAAAATCTCTGGAAAATTCTTTTGATAACTCTTTCAAACTTTTATATTACAAAAATTTCTTGAAGTCTTATAAATACTCTTAAAAATCCTTAAACTGTTTTGAATTCTTTTAAGAATCCTGTGACGTTTCTTAAGGGCATGTGATACTTTACCATAAGAGGAAATTAGTTATACCAATTATACACTCATAATAATAAATATTTTTAGTAAATAAGAGTCAATAAACCTTCGCTTCATATATACTCTTATTAGCTAAAAATATTTATTATTATTAATGTATAATTGTTATAACTAATTTGCTTTTATGGTAAAGTATCACATGCCCTTAAGTTATATCTTGAAATTCCCTAAAATACAAAAAATCACTAAAAATCTCTATAAAATCCCTTAAAATTTCTTAAAAACCCGGGCAACGCCGGTTAAATTTCTACTAGTAAATAAATAAAAATAAAATGATTTTGGGGATTTTTTTGATATCTTGTTTTCATTGGTCCTTAAATTTTGCATCCATCCACAACCATTAATGCGTTTAAAAAAATATGGACACTTGAAATACTTAGGTAATGAAAGACTTTTAGAATTTGAATATTTTTATTAAATTCAGTCGATTATTTAATTGAATAATTAACGATTTAATTAAATGATTAAATTTCGTGGTAATTCTAGTTTTTCTCGTTGGCTCGTTATTTCCTTAATTGTAAGCCAATAAAATTCATTGAAGTAAACGTGCAACCTTGTCTCGGCACAACAAGGTGCACGATTGGCGTGCTTGCACTCATTATGCACTCACGACCGGGTGCGGTCATCGGTCTGGCGTAAATTGGGTTAGATTAATCGGAATGGTGAATGCAGCCCGGACGGTTAGGATGGCTCAGGATGGATGGATGAGTTACAAGACATAAGTCGTGCGTATCTAGTATGTAAGCAGCGGATATTGTTGTGTGGGTTCGTGTAGAGCTAGTAGCCTTCGGCGAATGCATACCCTGTAAATTGCCTGGCATTTAATTATCAGGCAGACCCTGCACGCTAAACGTAGAGGCCCCTCTTCTACATACTGTATTCCGAGAGTACCGCTAAATTAAACACATCTACTCGGCCTCCACTCGTTTCCGAAAGTTTCTCTTGACTCTCTTGACTCTCTTGACTCTCTGGGCGCTCTAATTGGGCTTTTGTCTACGCGTTCTTCTTTCTTTCTACGCTGCACTACTGGCCTATTCTGCGCATTGCAATGTTTTCTCTGCTTCTCCATGCAGTTTATTTTAAGAAGAAATTTCAAGCAATTGCCAACTTTTAGGAACTACTTGTGCGATTTCCGCAGGGATTTTACGTCTTTCGAACTGATTTTAAAGACCAATCAGGTAGACTAGTAAACAAACACTCCAACAAGGATTTTCTATTCTTATTCACAAAGAATGTATAAATGGGTTTTTTATTGGGTTGAAGTTTCTCTCTATATTTGAATCAGTGCAAATTTCACTGATTTAATTAGTGATTAAGTATTTCACTGATGAATCAGTGATTTGAGACTTTTCACTGACACAAAAAAATGCCTAGTTAAGTTAACTAGAATTTTGGGTTAAATATACCCTAACTATTTTTTCTGGTTAAAATAACCAGAATTCTGGTTGATTTAACTAGCATTCTAGCTATTTTAACCAGCGTCCTAGTTATTTTAACTAGCAATTCTTATCAAAATAATCAGAATTCTGGTTATTTTAACCAGAAAAAATAGTTAGGGTATATTTAACCCAAAATTCTAGTTAACTTAACTAGGCATTTTTTTGTGTGGATCAATTCATGAATTAGTCCACTGATTATCAGTAACTTCTTACTAATTTAATTAGTGAACCGATATAATCTTTATAAATTTCAATAAAGTATGCTTATTATTTTTGGAAATCAAGTTCCAATTTCAATCGGTAAATTCAGTAATTGTGGAAATTTTGAATTCATAAAAGGTGTAAACGCGAACACTATAAAAAATTGAAAATTTCTTGTAGCACATATCGATATTGATGCAGAAAATTTTTAATTGTTAATAATAGGACTAATTTCATATTTTTAAACAATTTTTATTCACGTTGGAATTTTAATTTGGATTTCATAACAGCAGTGTGCTTTTAGTATTATTTAAATCTCACGCTAGATTTTTGTTTTATTTTCTATTTTTTTTTGCATTGTTTGGATTAAGAATATTTACCCGGCGTTGGCCGGGTTTTTAAGAAATTTTAAGGGATTTTATACTCTCTAAATCTAAATTAGTGAAAAGTAGGTCACTAATTTACTTTAGTGAAAATTTTCACTAATTATTAATTGTATTTCACTATTTCAATTAGTAAGTTTTCAACTTTTCACTAATTCAGATTTAGAGAGTAGAGATTTTAAGTTATTTTTCATTTCAGGGAGTTTCAAGATTTTTAAAAGGATTTTTAAAAGAATTCAAAACAGTTTAAAGATTTGTAAGAGTATTCACAAGATTTCAAGGAATTTTTATAATATAAAAGTTTGAAAGAGTTAGCAAAAGAATGTTCTAGAGGTTTTTAGAAATTTTTGTAGATTTTAGAAGATTTTAAGACACTATGAAAGATTTTATCAGATATTAAGTGATTTTAAGGAATTTCAAAGGGATTTCAATGGATTTCAGTGATAAGTGAATGTAAGGAATTTTAATAGATTTCGAAAGAATTCAATAGAGATTAAAAATTTGCAACAAATTTCAAAAAATTATTCTATAAAGTAAATCAAATGAAATCTCTTAGAATCCCGTAACATTACAAACAAAAATATTTAATTTTCTGTAAATACCTTAAAATTGTTTAAAATAAATAAAAATTCCTTGAAATTCATTAAAATCTCTTGAAATATCTTGAAATCTCTTTAAATTCCTTAAAAAATTTTTAAATCTTTTGCGAATTCCTCTAAATTCTGTAAAATTGCTTCTAGTAAACAAATAAAAATTTTGGATTGTAGAAATAGTGGAAACTTTTTTTTGTTATTATTTCAATAAATATAAAAAAAACATTAGACTGGACTTCTAAAACTTGAGCCCAATATCAAAAGGCCGTTCCAGAGATTTTTAGAATTTTTATATAGATTTCACAAGATTTTAGTGATAAGTGATTGGAAGGAATTTCAATGGAAATGGAAATCAAGAGAGTTTAAAAATTTTTAAAAGATTAAAAGAATTTTAAGAAATTTTTAGGAATTTATTCTACTGTAGAGTAAATTAAATTAAATCCCTTAAAATTACTTGAAATTCTTTAAAAACTTTTAAATTTTCTATAAATGTGTTGAAATATCTTCAAATCTCTTAAAATCCCTTAAAATTCCTTAAAATCAATTCAAATGTCTTGAAATCTTGTAGAATTTATGAAAAAATCCATTGATAACTCTTTTCAGCTCTTTTAATAATCCCTTTAAATATTTAAAGGGATTTTAAAATAATATAGAGTAATTTAAGATCTTTTGAAATCTTTTAAAATCTCTTTAAAACTCCTCTAAATTCTACAAAATTACCAAATACAAATTTTTGTTTTTTTGAACAGTGGAAACTTTTTTTATTATTATTATTCCAATAAATTTTAAAAAATCGCCAGACTAAACGTCTGAAACTTCAACCCAATGTATTTGAGTACCAAATAAAATTCTATAGATAAATGTCAACTGTACTTCATCTCTGAAAGAGTAAAATATTTGAATAGCCTTCAACACATTTCCGTACTTTCTTATAATCAATATAAGTAGTATAAGTCATCCTAATACAAATATAAAGTAGTGTAAGCAATTTTAAGTCAGACATACGGAATATAAATTAGTGCAACTCATACTAAGTCAGTCATAAGGAGTCGTGACTCAAAATCGCGTCTGACCTAAAATTACCTATACTACTGGACGTCGCACGCCTGACTTAAATTGACATATTTAAATAAACGTTACTACTTAAGATTCCTTATGGCTGACTAATGATGACTTATTCTACTTGTTATCCCTCAGACGGTGATTCTGTCATAATCACTATCATAATCTTTTTTATAAAAACTGATTCTTTCATAATTGATTTTAGAATTAAGTCCTCTTTGAATAAGTAATTTAAAAATTATCATCTAATGAGCTGTCTGGAAAGAACTGCAGTATTTTCATTAACGAACGAAACCAAAAAAATTAAAAGGTTTTGAAAGATAAATTGGCTGCATCCTGGTGAAAACATAACGGTGATCGTAGCAAGATACGCGGGAAACACGTACTGACGGATCGTACGTGGCTTGTTGAAAATGGATGAGAAATTATTGTCGTGCAGGTGGGTATATATGTATAAAGTGTAACCGTACGTTTTACGCAGGTGGTTTCAAGTCATTATTGTTAACGAACGAAGTGACATCGTCAACGTCAGTTCGTTTCAACCATACTCAGTTGCACTTTTGCTATTTCTGGTATTCACATATAGCTATCGAAAAAAGACATTTTTTATTTGCGAAAGATACGCGAGGATTTATTTCACATGCTTAATTTGTATACGAATCCCGTGAAACCATAAATTATTTACTAGATTTATTCACTGGTATGTGAGCTAATAATAAATTCATAATAATTCTCTGAGAGTATATTATTATCTAAGATTTAAAATTTCCTAGGAGCTTTTATCTCCAAAAAAGGGAAAAGGAGATTTTTCGACATTACTATGCTTGTCATTCCCTCCAGTATATAGTGATCTGAGCAATCGATTTCTGTTCAAAAGAAGTACCATAACATGTTCTCTCGGTTATATACAAGAGTGAAAAATGAGGTCTCACAAAAATCGGAGAGTCATCTCATTAGAAAGGGCCGAGAATTCAGCAAATTTCAGAGATTCCCAGAACTCTTGTAGATGAATTAAACACATATATCATTCAACTATTAATGCAGAAGTCTATAACAGGAAATGTTATATTTTTTTCTCCCCTCTAATCCACTTATCACAGTAAACTGATTTCAGTACAATTTTCTCCGACTAACTTTAATAATTATTTCAAATTAATTATATAAAACTTCATTGTTTTCTCATCTAATAAAAGTTGCTATAAAACTGTTACAAAAGCTTTGTGCAACTTTCCAGTGAATTGATCATCATATATACATAAAAAAGGAATTTTTTTCTTCAGTTAGCCGTGTAATAAAAGGGCTCTCAACCAAATTCAAATGCCGAGTCCTAAAGCTTACAGTTTATTCAAGTAAAAAATGTTCTATGCGTTTCTCTATAGAACTCAAGCCGTGAATCGAAACTTCCGCATGTAACAGAATTAGTTTTCATGATATTGTGACAATAACCGCGAGCCATCAATGTCCCCTCGATTTTTCGTAGCCGCCGTGAAAATGCCACCGTAGCTCAACATCGTTGTAGATTTTCACGTTTTGGCGTATTTAATTAAAATCCGTCGAGCTGAAAAGCATGGAAAAATCAGTGCACCTCTCATCCTGAATTTTTCCTTTTCTCTTTTCATTCTGAGTATGTAAAGGCTTACCGATTTTTTTCCACCTCGCGTATGACAAAAGTACTCACACGCAGGATGTGATGTATATGGGAGGAGGTAAAGTTTTACCTCCGAGTGACAGACGACTGACAAAAAAATTGAATAACCGAGATGTACCCCTTCAATTCCCTTTAGCCGCATTTCGTTTGTATTAAAGGGGAAACAGCATTATCGCTATGTGGTTTTGTGAAGCGAGAGACTGAGCAATTTGATATGAAATTGTAGAATGTGTATGTTGAACTACCAATACATTACACTTGAAATATCCATATATGTACTATACATATATATATATATATGTAATATAATATGTTCCATATATATATATGTATATCAGAAACTTATAAGACTATGGCTTATTATCTACCACAAATTTCTCCTTGACTTCCTTTTATGCCTAAAACTGCTTCAACTCACCTGAATACATGAAGGTCTGACTTGAGTTAAGTTTTACTACTGAATCGAGACGCCTCTTGAAAGTTAGAGACAATATACTTGGAAACATCGATTTTCGATGTTGATTCACACATATATTCATTGCCTTTTCATTTTTCATCTCATTTTATCATTCTTATAATTATCATTATCTTATAATTAGTTCAAGTTCTAATTAAAATACTTTCTCATAATTTTACTGTATGAAAGTAGTAAAAAAACTGTCTAATATTAATATTGTTTGCCTAATCTCAAATTTCAGCTTTGAAATCATCTCGATTATAAGTAATGAGACCTGCCCTGCAGAAAATTTCTACAAAGCTAATATAACTGCTGACGGCGCACGTGTAAACAAAATACATACTCCTACCTCAAATCATAAATAAGTGGAAAATTATGATTGCTACCGGCTGCGTTGTATTTAGGTCTACATAACTATTTGTTCCAGTAGTGTATTACTCTTTTGTTTTATAAATATATCCTAGCATCAAATTTGCACAATTAATATGTATTCATTAAAGATTAAGCATTAATAATTAATAATAATAATTAATTTAGACAGCTTCATTTGCTTTAGAGATTCACCGCTTTCGCCTTGCATTTAAGTCTCCGAGTGAGACAGTTGATGGCATAATAGAATGAAAAAACTGACAATTTGCCAAAAACATCGAAATATTCTAGATATTTTCTCAGCTGCATCTGCAATGAGAAAATGATTGCCATCAGAAATTAGAAGCAAATATCACTAAAACCAAAATTATAAATTGCTTAAATTTTCAATTAATAATTATTAATTAATATGTTACTAAAGTCACCCTCCGAAAACATTCCATTGATTAAAAAATAAAATTCTTGCTCTCTGAAACACTGACATTCCTACTACTTCTTCCTCAGGCATTTGCGCTCATTTAGATCCACCAGTCTTTCTCAATTGCTTACGTTACATCCCAGTCCTGATTGTTAACAATTGTTCCTGAGACTCATTCTTCCCCTATCTAAACGACGAAAGCTGTGCCAAAGCACAGTTGCCAAGAGAATACCTTATTTCAAGAACGCTTGCCTTTTAAGATTACAGACAGATTGAGTACAAAATTCTCAGCTTTAAATGTACCCTAAAGTAAGAACTTAGTTACTTGTACCTTTCGGAATTATAATTATTTAGCTATGCAATTATTTGATTTAACCATTTTTGTTTTAACCATTTTTGATTTAGCCATTCTTGATTTAACCATTCTTGATTTAACCCTTTGCGGCACACATTTTTCTAAGAAACAAATTTTACAGTCACAAGCACCTTAAGGGGTTTTTGTTGTCGCTGATTACAAATCTGACTTCAGATTCGTTATCAGAGAAACAAAAAATCCCAAGATGACAATTTTTATGAAAGCCCATTAATTTTTTGAAAACACATCCGCCATATTGGATTCACCATTTTGAATTTTGCAAATTGGGCTTCAGATTCGTAATACGCGACATCAAAAACCCCCCAATAACAAGTTTTATGAAAATCCAACCACTTTTACCAAAATTTGTCCGCTATATTAGATTCGCCATTTTGAATTTTGGATTCAAAATGGCCTTAGATTCGTCATCAGAGACACCAAAAACACCCAGATGGTAAGTTTATGATTTTTATGATTTAGCGATCATAAAAATACTTTGAAAACGAATTTCGAACATAATGTAACCGTTTTTTAATTTTTGTCCGTAATGTTGGTTCAGCCATCTTGGATTTTTTGAAATTGTTCATTTTGAATTCAAATTCAAATTCAGCGACCGTAAAAACCCCCTGAAAACTAATTTCAAGCAGGATGTGCTAATTTTTGAAATTTTTTGTCCGCCATATTGGATTCACCATTTTGAATTTTGCAAATTGGGCTTCAAATTCGTAATACGCGACATCAAAAACCCCCCAATAACAAGTTTTATGAAAATCCAACCACTTTTACCAAAATTTGTCCGCCATATTAGATTCGCCATTTTGAATTTTGGATTCAAAATGGCCTTAGATTCGTCATCAGAGACACCAAAAACACCCAGATGATAAGTTTATGATTTTTATGATTTAGCGATAATAAAAATACTTTGAAAGCTAATTTCGAATATAATGTAACCGTTTTTTAATTTTTGTCCGTAATGTTGGTTCAGCCATCTTGGATTTTTCGAAATTGTTCATTTTTAACTAAAATTCAACTTCAGCGACCATAAAAACCCCCTGAAAACTAATTTCAAGCAGAATGTGCTAATTTTCTAAATTTTTTGTCCGCCATTTTTTTCCGATATCTTGGATTTTTTTTAATTTAATATTTTGAATTTAGATTTGGATTTTAGAGTTGTTTAAGCAATAAAATTGAGTTAATAACTTATATAACATTGCAGAAAATTATGAAAAAATTCTGAAATATACTTTAAGGTGTACTCAATACAAACAAAAAATTGCCTTTCCAATCTACAAGATAGATTTATGGAAAATGAATTTCTCCGTGAAAAAGCACTAATTTGGACTATTTGTTTTACATTATTTTTGTAGATAATAATTAATGACGGATAACATTTTTTCACATTCATTTGTATCCTAGAGACTTAGGAAAAATAAAAAACCCGGCATTTGTTGTTAAAAAAGTAGTTAAAAAATGTAAAACCATGGCAAAGGGTTCAACATTAACATGTTACAATAATGTTGAGGGAAAATATAAAGATTATAAAGAAACAAATCACTAGATCAAAGAAATATTCTGTGTAGGGGATTACATCACTTACAACCCTCCTAAACCGCCCCTTGGGATAGATCATGAATGGACTTTATTATATCCAAGGGCAGTTTTTTATCTGTCGGGGTGACCTCCTTTTTTATAGTGATTTATTTCATTTACTCTTCATTCAATTTTTTAATTTTTATTCGAGAAAACAAGCATCAGAAAATGTAGAAAGAAATTTCTTTTTTTAAAATTTCAATTTTTGACCTTTGATGTGAATTCACTAAGAAATTATAATTTTCAAATTGAAATTATAATAGTTCCAATTTGAAATTACCCAGAAATATTACGGATTGATATTCTCAATTCAAACATGGCTCTGATATTGGGGATTTGATAGAGTATTAATATTACCTTTCAATCCCTATTGCACTTAGAGGCGGATGTATTATCACTATTTAATATCCCAGGTGGAAAGCACATAAATAGCTTTATAGCATATAGCCACTTTTGATAATAAATCAGATTGACAGAATTTAGAACCCATGAATAAAATTTTGATTTTGAAAGCGGACTCTAAAGGGTTCTTTTTATTAATAGTATTTTAATATTAATTAACACTTTGACAAGTTTCTTTTTAAGCACAAAGCCTTCAGAATCTTTTTTATTGGGAGTGGCATGTGTAAACTTGTATAGAAACATACATACATACATACAAGGGTGAAAAGGACCCAACTGAGCAAATTGTAACACTGTTGTATTCTGGTCACGTTAACGCGTACGTCGATTCAATTGTCGCGGACTTGTTGGCCTGCTCAAGTTTCCGGTTTCGAATTCCTTGAAGCTTTTAAAGACACTCCTGAAAACCAAAAGTCTACCATAGGACCATCAGGATATTCTGATCGAAGCTTTACTATTGAAAGAAACTTAACTCCAGAACCCTTTCAGAACATTTTTTCTACCTAGATAAGAAAAAAAAGAAAAAAAGGACCGCATAAACTTTAGGAGGGTTGAATTACAAAATTAATAATTGGCTGTGAATATTCAATCATTTATAGAAACAAAACAGAAATTACGGACGCATGAACTTTTAAGTGAGAGAATTAAAATTCATCGCTATAAGCACTTTCAGTTTATCAGAAGTCAACCTTATACAATTAGTTGTGTCACCCAACGTGAAGGCTCTTGAATAGCTCTTAGCCTTAATGTAATTATCGCGTGATTGCGCCTTCCCAGCTTTTCTACGCCATTAATTGCATAATCAATGAATAAAATTGGTTTAAGATGTTAATATAAAATATATAGATATTCACTTTTTAAAAATTCAGAGAATATTGAAAAACATAAAATATGTATAAAGCTCTGTATTTTCCTTGACAGAAGAATTACAATTTTCATTGACAATATTAAAGGTAGTTATAATAAATAATCGCGAGAGGAACAGACTGACAAAATTAATTATTCACATTAAAATAAAATGTATGATATTCTGTGATCTCAAATTTCATTAGGAGATAATATATCTTTCCATTAAATGATTATAATGCTAGTTGAAAATACACTATCGATGATTTCGAAGATCGGCTGTACCAGCGTGTACCTAGTCGTACAAGTTTACATGCTCGAGCGTGCAAAGCACACTGAACGTGCAAGTTCGAGCTTTTGTTACACTTTATTGATTCCCAAACATTCTATAGATGTGCAAATTTCTCAGTGTGTTTTAAGTTTTGGGATCATCATTTTAAACCAAATATATTGCTTCATTATAAACGTAATATATTGTTTTCTGAAGATAACTTTAGAGATTTTATATCTACAATTCGTTACACTGAGAAAAATGTTTGGTGCGGACAACAAAACTTTTTCTTGCTACAGAAGCAACAAAAATTGTTTGGATGTGCCAACCAAATCTTGGTACGTTCAACAAACTTTTTGTTGAACCAAGAAAATTCATTTGAACCAACAAAATCTCAGTTTTGGTTGAATTAACAAAACTTTGGATTTTTTTGCTTCTATAGCAACTAAATTTTTTGTTGTCCGCACCAAACATTTTTCTCAGTGTAAAAAAGTCTGTAAGTAACTGTCTCAAGTAACTCAAAATAATTTAAAAACTTAAGAGACATTGTAAAAATTATTTCTTAAAAATGAAGATTATAAATAAAAACATTTAAGATTGTAAATTTCAAAACATGATGCTTAGTTTCATTTTGAAAAGATTCTTAAGACAAGTTTATGAAGACCTTGACATGCTCTTCGATTTTCCGTTAAGTGGAAAGCGTTTAGATAAATCTTATCTGAAACAAATTATAATCTAGCGAAACTTGGAAGCCCTTGTCCAGCTGGCGATTGCTTATCGGGGACTATGTGGGGACGAGGCCAGTTCCTGCGGAACAGACCTCTATCCATCATGGCACACGAAAGACGGAAATCGATCGATCTCGCGACGGAAGTCGCGGCGCAAGAAAGGAAGGTGGATCCAATTGTATGGCCTCAGGGAAGTCAGTGACACGCTATTGCCGAGGTTGAGGTCATCAAATTTCGACGGTCAAAATAGGACCGCCATTCCCACTTTATATATCAGCCTCATTAAATTAGGGAACATTCAAGTATTATATCCCACTATCATCAAATAAAAATAAATGAATCAAAGTTTAACCTATCAAAGAAAAAAATTGGTAGAAGTTTAGATAACTCGTTAAATTTACTCTTTCATTTCCAACACAATTAATTAACATTTATATAAGAAAATATACCAAATTTATATATGTAAATATATTAATTGTATAACAGAACTGATGCAAAGCTGTGAAGGATATGTTTGACTTTAACATAAGAGCAATTTAGTTTTGCCAACTTTAGACCTAACATAATTTCGCCATTTGCAATAACAAATATTTTACGCTAAAAATAGGCAACTTACCTCCGTTTGTACGAAATGGAGGTAAATTGCCTCATCTTAGCACAAAATATTTATTATTACGAGGGTAAAGTTTGCGAAACTAAATTTTCTTTTAGGGTAATAGACATTTGACATATTCATTTCGTAAAATCCATTTTACGTGTCAATAATAAGTAAAAAGCAAAAATGATAAAAAGCAATTATGATCTCCGTGCAATTTATTTCTCCTTTTTGCACACCTTTTGCTAGTAGAAAAAATAATTAAGAATTTTTAATTCTCGATAAATAATTGGGTGAAATTCCTTTAAATTTCGTAAACTCAATTGATATTTCTTAAATTTACTCAAAAACCCGTTAAATATGATTAAATCTCTTATAGAATTCCTGAAAATCCACTGAAATTTCGTAACATTACTTGAATTCCTTAAAGGTATTTAAAATTACTAAATATCCTATAAAATATCGCAAAATATCTTAAAATTATTTAAAATCCCATGAAATGTCATGAAATCCCTTAAAATTCCTGACAATCCACTTAAATTTCGTAAAATACCTGGAAAGTCCTCTAAATAAGTTAATATTCCGTAAAATATCTTAAAAGTATTAAAAATCTTAAAATGCCTTTAACATCCTTGAAAATCTGGTGAAATTCCTTTAAATTTCGTAAAATCACTTGATATTCTTTGTTGTTCCATAAAATTCCTTAAAACTCCACAAAACCCATCGCTATAATCCTTAAAATTACTCAAAATCGTATGAAATCTCATAGAATTGCTTTCAATTTCGCAAAATCAATTGATATTTCTTAATGTTGAATCCCAAATTCATTTCAATATTTTAGACTACTGAACTGCAATTCATGGATAGATATTTGCACGTGTTTCGAGGCCTTCAAGGTCCTCTTAAAATTTGTATTTTTACTGCGATAATCTTAAGCATTGTGGAATCCCTTTTTTGTACATTATTATCGGTTTTCCCAAATTACGACTGTATCCTAAGCTCTACCAAATGTTATTTGCAACTCGGGTTTTCCCCAAATCTAACTAGCACTTCATCGGGGCGATTGCAGTAATAAAAAATCTGACCGGACGGAGCCTACCTGGAATGCAGGATAATGCAAGATGCTTAACATCCCCTCTTCAAGGGTTTTCTAACTTGTCCTTAGCCTTACTTTTTTTCTTGTAAAAATCAGTCTACCACTAGAGATACAAACAGAAACATCTCCTCTAGAATTGGCTACAATTCCACTCGCGAACTGTATTAATCATACAAATAAACCAAACTTGTTATATCCGCAAATATTTTCAGTTGTATTCCTTTTAAATATCCTTGTTTCTCAAAAGAATAAGGTGTGATCACACATAACAAATTAACGTATGAATTTGTCATGTTAGTGATCCGCAACGCAACACTTAAAATTACTTAAAATTACTCAAAATACTTTAAAATTCTTGAAAATTCAATATATTCTCTCAAAATTTATTACTGTAAATAAATTTCATTAAAATTACTTAATATCTCATAAACCACTTAAAATCCCATTAAATTTATGAAATTCCTTCAAATTCGTGAAAATCCAATATAATCTTACCTTATCCTTTAGAATTTCTAGAACTAAATGTCTTTAAAATTACTTATTAATATTTTACTTAATTCATAAAATATCTTAAAGTCGTTTAAAATTACTTAGAATCTCCCAATATATTGTCAAATCCCATAAAATGACTTAAAATCCCATGAAATCTCATAAATGGCCTTAAAATCCATTAAGTCATTAAAATAACTTAATATCCTATATGAAATATCCTTAGATCTCTAAAAATTATTTAAAATTTCATGCAATTTCATAAAATCCTTTAAAATTTCATAAAATTCCTCGAAATACCGTGAAATCACTTAATATTTCTATAAACTCTCAATAAATTTCTTAAAATTCTACAAAATACATAGTCAAATACCTTAAAATTACTTTATAATCCCTTAAAATCTCATCATGAAAATGGTAACTGATATGTAAATATACGAATACATATCCATATATTAAATATTAATATATTAAAAACTGATATAAACAACACATGAAAAGTTTACTATAATTAATCTTTTTAATTTCTCGATTAATTTTCACTAACCTTAGGTATATATTTTAAATTACTTTTTGCTTCACTAATAATGGATTCTTCACATAACAATAATTATTTTTATCACTTTAAATTATTTTCTATCTTTATACAAATTTTTTATTAGTAATCTTTTTTACAACAAAAATAGTCTGAAGATATTTTTCAAATTCGATACATTCACACAAATTTGCGCAATTTCCAAATAAAAGGAACCAATCAGGTTTTCGAGAACAATGTGTTCGATATATTGGTAACATCTCTTTTTAAGATAGAATAGCATAGAAAAAAGTAATTAAAAGTTTTATTGGATAAATTCGATTGAATATATGATATACGACAAAAATAATAGTATTATACTATAATTTTAAAAAGCTTTTTACGTATAATGAAGACTGGTTTGTTCTAAGTGAGATGATTTTGAGATATCGGAATATTTGGACATTCGGAACAAATAGCCCAGAGCTGAAGCAAACTGGACTAGCTATTATCGAGATTACATTAGGTACCTTCTCACAGAAGACCATATGGGCTCTGAACGTAATCTGATTGAGAAGGTTCAGCTGCAATCGCAACTATGCTTACGACTCTGTAGCGATTTCTGCTGAAATGTTCGTTGAATCGGTCTTTTACAAAATGGTCTTTTGCTAAACTCTTGGAAATATCTCTCGTTAAGAAAAATAACTGAAAAAACGTGTAAATTGAGTCAAGAAAAATTGTAATATTTTCCCTCTGAAAATAAGTTTATTTTATCTGTACAGTTATGAAGCATTTGATAGCTACTAAAAAATAAATAAAATGCCTCGAGAATTTGATGAAAAAAGAAAAAATTAGCCATTTGCTGTACCTCATCTCTTTGCAATTTCTGTTTTATAATAAGGACATTGTCTTTTCTACTTGTTTATGCCTTATTCCTGAGAAACTAGATTCCCTGGGGACACAACGGAAGTAACATTTTATAACATAGCACATCTCTCGTACCGTATCCTAGACTTTCTCACTCTCTAGCGTCTCATTCCTCTTCTGTCTGTCTCTTTATCTTCGTTTCGTTCTCTCCTACCTTTTCATCCGCAAATGAGTATTAAGGACTATTTTCATAAGTTATTAGTCTTTTGAGAATTGTATATCATTACATAATATTATTCTCTACTTAACGAAGTTACGCCGATTTTATATTCTTTTAAAACTTTCAATTATCCTCCTTTTATTTTAAATTAAATTAAAATCACTCTTTTTAAATGAGTAATCACTTTTTTTTTAAATCACTCTCTTTTGCCTCTGCAAATTCAAGATGGTAATTCCACAGTTAATTCAGCACCGAATTGTTCTGATTTACTCTATAATTTTGAAGAAATTAGTTTGCTCTTCAGACCTACTTATGATGGTATATAATCCTTGAAAGGTCAAGGATTTTAGCTAGCGTTTCAGAGTATATGGTTCTGCGTTCTAAAGTGACTAAACGGTACAATAGTCAACATAGAACCGGGGTCAAGAATGTCTTAGCTGGCTTAACTATAATGGTCTGGCACACTCTGCATTTAAAACCATTTTACATGCACATTTCCACCTAACAAAGTATAGAAATATCTTTCCGCAATAATACATTTTTTAATTTGTATTTTGAATTAGATTTTAAACTAAATTTATTCAGTTGAAATTTCAGACGTCTAGTCTGAAGAGTTTTTTTACATTTATTATTTATTATTTTTTTTCTGTAAGCTTCCACTGTTCCCAAAACGCAAAATTTTTATTTATTTACTAGGAGCAATTTTAGAGGAATTTTCAAAAGATTTTAAATAAGTTTAAGAAACTTCAGGAGATTTTATAAGATTTCAAAAATTATAAAAGAACTTCAGGAGATTTATAGTAATTTTAAGGAATTTCAAGGGATTGAAATTTATTAAAATTGTTAATATTATTTATTATTTATTAATATTATTAATATTATTTATTATTTATTATTTATTAATTAAATAAATTTAATAATTAAAATTTTGATTGATTTTAGGATTATAAAGAGATTTTTAAAAAAGTTATAAAGAGTTATTAATCCATTTTTTTCAGAGATTTCAAGATATTTCAATAGATTTTAATGAACTTTAAGGAATTTTGATATATTCTAAACAATTTTAAGACATTTACAGAAGATTTAAAAGTTTTTAAAGAATTCGAGGTAATTTTAGGGGATTTTAGGTGATTCTATTGAAATCTTTAGAAAATATTTTAATTCCTTAAAATTTCCTTGAAATTCCTTAAAGTCACTCTCTAAACTTGAATCAGTGAAATTTAACTGATTACCAGTCAAATTCCACTGATTTTCAGTGAATCTTTTCTCAGAATTTTAATTAGTGAATAATCAGTGAAAAGTCACTGAAATTTTTAGTAGTTTAGTGACGATTATTGAAAATTTCAGTGACTTTTGACTGATTCTCAGTGATTTTCCACTGATTAAAATCGTGAGAAAAGAGTCACTGAAAATCAGTGAAATTTGACTGATTCAATTTTAGAGAGCACTTAAAATTTGATCCATTAAGGGTGTTGGACCCGTAAGTGTTAAGCTTAAAACTTTATTCTCCATTTTACTCAACGAAAATTATAGATAAATATTTTTTCACTCTGCAGCGTTAATCTTTTTTCAAATAAAAGACTGTATACATAGCGAAAAAATATTTAATTTTTATACTTTTTGCATAAAACGAAGAATTCAAAGTAACTTCCAAATTCAATATTTTTAATTTACTGGAAAAATATTTGAATTAGATATTTTTCTCTCTGTATGCACATAATTATAGTTACAAATCAATTAATTCTACAGAGGAAAATAATTCAAATTTTTATATTTGTTAAGTAAATTGAAGAAATCGAATTTTCAGATTAGAACTTGGCTCCAATACTCTTAAGATGTCTTGAAATCTTGTGATATCTATAGAAATTTCTAAAAATCTATGGAACATTCTTTTGATAACTCTTTCAAACTTTTATAAAAATCCCTTGAAATCTTGTGAAAACTCATTGGACTGAAGTATCTGACGTCAAGTCTGACGAAAAAATTTTTTTTTTTATTATTATTCTAAAAGATCAAAATACTTAAAAAAAACGTTAAAAACAATGTTTTATCCCATTTTAATGTTTTTGACGCAAAAATAACATGTCAAAATTGACAAACATATGCGTAACGCACCATTTAAGATCTTGACGGTCGATTTTCGGGTCGAAATTATCAAACGTGACCAATGGCACCCAGTGCATTCGAAAGGTATTGTAAAAAGGTGTTGAACATAATTTTTTGAAATTTTTGACATTGGGGGAAGACTGTCAAAGATGACTAAAACTGCGCGCAATGCACCATTTCAGGGCTTGACGGTCGATTTTCGGGTCGAAATTGTCAAACGTGACACACCTTTTAAACGTTCAACACCTTTTTACAATACCTATCGAATGCACTGGGTGGCATTGGTCACGTTTGATAATTTCGACCCGAAAATCGACCGTCAAGATCTTAAATGGTGTGTTGCGCGCAGTTTTTGTCATTTTTGACAGTCTTCCCCC
>UCOH01012584.1:0-19390 GCA_900474275.1 Synergus japonicus
ATATATAAGAATGCGTTTGATAAAACTCTTTTCTTGGTTTAACGTCCTGAACGTAAACTAACTTTTACGAGAATTTTAGAAAATCCCTGGGGTTTTGCATAGGGTCGCGCTCCATTTCGATTCTGTAACAGATAGGGTCCTTGCAATAGTAAGAAAAGTTTGCGATTCTAGTCACGATCGCGGTTTACGTGACGACTGTGTCATACTTCTACCCTCGTGCCTCCTACTCGACTTCCGGTAATGAAGACACGCAACCAAAGAAGACAGGAGACTCTAATCAATAAATGATTGTCTCTCGACATCTCTCGTGCTCGAGTCACATTCTTCCTCTCGTTTATATTTCGCTCGACACCTCGAGGCGTCATTCACCCATTCCCACAGATTTTCACAATGAATTTTCCACTAAGATACGTATATTTCCTCCAAGCACGAAACTCGCGTTTCAAAACATTCGGAAAAGATTCACTTCTAGTTTTATTCTAATGTATCGTCAAAAATACTTCAAATAATCTATAGTATCTAATTTAGAAATTTTTTAAAACTATATGCGAGCGAATTCGAAAGAAATTTTTTTATTCACATGTGAATCAATCCGAATTTATCACAGACTAATTCGGATCATTTCGAATGAATCTGAGGCTAATTCGAAACAATTCGAATGAATCCGAGACTAATCCAAAACAGGTCAAATTTTTTATTTGTGATAATTCAAGGCTTATCCGAATGAATCCGATGCTCATCTGAAAAAATTGTTGTAATCTGATTCAATCGGAATGAATCCGACGGTAATCTGAATCTATCCGAATGTGTCCCAACTCTCAATTTATGGCTAATCTGAACCAACTTTTTAATCAGAATTAATTCAAACTTTCAATCCGAATGAGTCGGAAATACTTCAGAAAATATTTTTGCAATTAGAATCAATCCGAATGAATCCGATACTAATCCGAATCTATCCGAACTTTTAATCCGAATGAAGTCGAGACTAATCTGAATAAATACGAAACTTATATGGAAAATATTGATTCAATCTGAATGCATTCGAGGTCAATCCGAATCAATCCGAATAAATCAGAATTCTATATAATAATAATAATCCTAATCAATTTTAATTTTTTATCCGTGATAATCCAAAGTTTATCCGAATGAATCCGATGTTTATCTGAAAAAATGGTTTTAATCCGGTTCAATCGGAATAAATCCGAAGGTAATCCGAATCTATCTGAACCTTAAATCAAAATGATTTCGAGACTAATCTGAACGAATCCGAAATTTTTCTGAAAAATTTGTTTAATTTGATTCAATATGAATTAATTGGACGCCAATCCGATTCAATCAGAATGAATCCCAACTCTCAATTTATGGCTAATCTGAAGCAACTTTTTAATCAGAATTAATTCAAACTTTCAATCCGAATGAGTCGGAAACACATCAGAAAATATTTTTGTAATTAGAATCAATCCAAATGAATCCGAGACTAATCCGAATCTATCCGAACTTTTAATCAGAATGAAGTCGAGACTAATCTGAATGAATACGAAAACTTATATGGAAAATATTGATTCAATCTGAATTTATTCGAGGTCAATCCGAATCGATCCGAATAAATCAGAATTCTATATAATAATAATAATCCTAATCAATTTTAATTTTTTATCCGTGATAATCCAAAGTTTATCCGAATGAATCCGATGTTCATCTGAAAAAATGGTTTTAATCCGGTTCAATCGGTATAAATCCGAAGGTAATCCGAATCAATTTATGGCTAATCTGAAACGACTTTTTAATCAGAATTAATTCGAACTTCCAATCCAAATGAATTGGAAACACATCAGCAAATATTTTTCAATCCGAATCAATTCGAATGAATCCGACACAAATCCGAATCTATCCGAACTTTTAATCCGAATGAAGTCGAGACTAATCTGAATGAATACGAAACTTATTTGCAAAATATTGATTCAGTCTGAATGCATTCGAGATCAATCCGAATCAATCCGAATAAATCAGAATTCTAAATAATAATAATTCAAATCAGTTCGAATTTTTTATCCGTGATAATCCAAAGCTTATCCGAAAAAATCCGATGTTTATTTGAAAAAATTGTTATAATCCGATTCAATCGGAATGAATCCGAGGGTAATTCGAATCTATCTGAACTTTTGATACAATAAGAATTATTTTCACATCGAATTGATCCGGATAGAAAAGTTGGTTTTAACTTCGGATAGACTCGGATTGATTCGGATAAGTGTTTTGATTTTGGCTTTGGATTGGTTCGAATAAATTCGGATAAGAATTTTTGTCGTAATTTCACACTTTCTCGGATTGATTCGAATAGGAATCTTTGCTTTGGACTTTGAATCTATGCGGAAAATATCGGATTGATTCGGATTGTATTGTATTTATTACATTTATTGGGAAATAACAACACTTTAAGATTTTGTATCGAGTTGTTTATTTTTTAAAAATAAAGAAAAAACACATTTATAATTTATTGTTTCTAAGTCAAAATTTGTATGCAGCAGAAATCAATTAAACATTTCTTGGTCCTGCATCGGTAACGAGAATTGGCTATTCCTGAAATTCAAAGCTGGCTAATTTTCGGAAGTGGAACGAACCGCTGAATTCTGGAACGATCTCTACAAGCGTTAGTATGCACATCTTGGTTTGTTCCGCGTAACCCAAATAGAGAAGTCTCTATTTTGTGGAAGTGAATATAGGAAAGTAAACAACCTAACTGCGATCAACGAGAATACGTTTGGCAGTCTAGAGAGAATACAAATATTGAATCGTATCATAACTTATATTTGCATGTAATTAATAAAAAAAAAGTAAAAAAATAATATTATAAATAAAATATTAAAATATTATAAATAAAAAATAAAATATAAATAAAAAATAAACAGGAGTTGCTGTTAATATTTCAAGGATAAATTAACTAGGTTGTCCAATAGTTTACCATTTGTTTATCGTATCAAAGTGGTGATTTGTTTGATTCAAAGAAATTTAAGGCTGTTTATTACTTATTCTATCCCTACCTTACCGACATTTTTTCTCTGTTAATTTACTTCAAAAGTTGTTGACATATCAAATTGAAAATTTCTAAAATTAAAGTTATAGCATTAAGGGGATGTAAGACTTACCCGATCTCTACCTTACCGACATTTTTTTCTCTGCAACGCTGCGTCTACATTTATTGAGATATGAAATTGAAAATTTCTAAAATTAAAGAAAATATGCTGAGGTATGTTTACCTGGTCTTAAATTTTTGTAAAAAAAAATGATGAACAATTTTTTTTTTGTAAATGTCTATATTTAGGACCAGATAAACGTACCTTATTGCTTTAGCTTCAATTATAGAAATTTTCAATTTGATATCTCAATAAATGTAAACTTAGCGTTGCAGAAAAAAATGTCGGTAAGGTAGGTATCGAAAACAATTTTTTTCTGAGATTCTCTAAAGCTGAATACGTTTTGCATGAAAGCTGTGTTGGCGCATTGACGCGTTTATTCCCGTATGGAACCAGTAGTACAAATGTGGATTCTATCGAGATTGTGTTAATGGAAAGTAGCAAACATTCATTTATGCAAATCGTTGTCAATCTACTAATCCGGCACGTTGAAAGGGTTGAGCCGGTTGAGGTCGATATAATAAGAGTCGAATTTAAATGCGATTCCCTATTACCGGCCGAGTATAGTCCGAGGAACGTATCGAATCGTTCAATTAGTGCGTTCGCCGAAGCGTTGAAATGCGTGATTAATGGTGCTCGAATGTGTTTATAAATGATTGTATCAAACGTGCCACATAAATTGCGTCATAGCCTGCTGCATTATGCCAGGATATGAGCTGCACATCGAAATCGCATAACCAACCAATATCTTTGAATTAACCCACCACATGCAGGGTTGGGAAGTGACGTAAAAATCCCCCACTCCATATTAGTATGTAATTGGATATCGAAAAAATATTGATATTTTATTTGTAGATATATCGTTCTAAAAATATTGATTATATCTGACGTAATAAGATGTACAGTAATGTTCAAAGATGCATTCCTATGTTTTGTAGCGACCCAACCCTGATTTCCATAAGATTCTAATGGAAAACAGGGTTGGGTCGTTACAAAAGAGCCTTCCTGTTTTTTTATTGTAAATATGACGACCCAACCGTGGTTTCCATAAGATGCTAATGGAAACCAGGGCTGGGTAGTTTAGTTTAAAATGCAAAATAGAGGAAGGCATCGTTGAACATTACTGTACAGTCATATTCAACTGACTTTGGTTCAACCTGGTTTTACAAAGTCTTTCTCTATTTTGATTTGCATTTTTAACGAAACGTCCCAACCGTGGTTGCCATTAGAATCCAATGGATACCAGGGTTGGGCCGATATGTTTGAATTTATTGAATTGGACATATCGATATATCGGACCTTAAATATCGATATTTTCGATATTGATGTCTCATCATCACTACTCCACATGAATTTGGTGTTTTCGAAGTAAAAACCTAGTAAATTACTGCAAAAAAACCAAGTAATTTACCTTAAGTATTTTACTTACCCAAACGTGACTACATCCAGTGATCATCTACATAACTAACTTGTTACGTAATTTACGAAGGTCCGCTTCCTTCTTCCATGCAGCCATCAGCAAATTGTTACTTTTTACCATAAATTGCATGCTTCATACAGCATTCATAGAGGAGAAGAGCGAATGAAATTTTGTGGGTGAGAAAATAGATGAGTACACTAAGAAACTTTCTGTTAGAAAAATTACTGAAATAGATAGCGACGTAAGACAAAATTATTCATAAATTTTGAAATTTTAGTACATGAGTAATAAGTTATACTATCTTTATAAAAAAAAGTGTCCTATTTGATAAAAGGATAATTTTACAAAATTCCTGAAAAAATTTGCAAATTTTATATCTCAAATGTAAAATTGAATATTAATATTATATTATGCTTGATATCTCCATTTAATTTGGCTTGCGTTTCTTCGTAATATTCAAGTAGTGCAAGTCTCTTTTAGTCAGACGCGTGTACTTCAGAATAGAGATCAAAGCTTTCAAACTAATTAAATAAGTAATTTTAAAGGGATTTCGAAAGAATGATGTAGAGTTTCATGATTTTCAAGTAATTTAAAAACAAAGAATATTTTTAGATTTTTAAAAATCTGTCAAATATCTTGAAAATTGTTTTGAAACAAAAATAAGATTATTGAAAGTTAAGATATTTTAACTTAAGATTTTTAAAAATTACTGAAAGCTCCCAAAGGTATCGAAAAATTGCATAAACTCTTCTATAATGAAGAAATTGGATAAAACTGGAACAGGTTGCCTGGAGCTTTGAACTGGTAGAGTTAACTGAGTTTAATGGGTCCCAGTGTCGAGTTTCACGTGAGCAAAGGTTGTCTTTGTACATACTTCCGAAAAGTTTGAGGACGCCTGGCGATAACGGTGCCTCTATGAGGCGATGGTGGGCCTCTTCGCTGCAGTATGCAAGAGCATGCTTGCAACTTTCATTAATTTTGCAAGCATCCCTCCGTCTCGAGGGAGTCTTGAGATTCCTGTCGCTCTTGCCCGTCGCCCGTCGCCCTCATCGTCGTCGCGAGTCGAGGACGCAACCAGCAGGTTAAAAAGCAAATGCAACCCCGTAATGCTGGACGCCAACGACTGCATCATTTCACTACATACTTGAAATGTTGAGACTCCCGCTGCACTAATTGTAAGTTCTTTGATCATTTTCATTTTTCATCTCGCCTTTTCTTTCACTCCTGGTGCTCGATTTTGTAGAAATTTATAATTCATCCTTCGTATTTCATATGACTCACTTCACATTTGATAATTCACATTTAACATTTCAGTCAGAAATTCACAACTAGTTCATCAAGAACCTTCCTCTGTTTTTTATTTTAAACTAAACGACCCATTAGAATCATACGAAAACCAGGGTTGGGTCGATATGTATGTTTTGCATTGATAACATATCGACCTAACCCTGGTTTCTATAAGATTCTAATGGAAACCAGGGTTAGGTTGTTTAGTATAAAATGCAAAACAGAGGAAGGCTGTTAATATGTCAACCCAACCCTGGTTTCCATTAGAATGTTATGGAAACCAGGGTTAGGCTGACATGTTTATGAAGGAAGGCATCAATCGGAACAAGTAGAACATCGAAACTCTAACCCTAATGACGAAAGCGATGAATTGTAAGCCAAGGAAAAAGAGCGTCATCAAGAAGATCATCGAAACTCTAACTCTAATGACGAAAGCCCTATATTTTAAACCAAGAAACAAGAGCATCACCAAGATCATCGAAACTCTAACCCTAATGACGAACGCTCCAAATTGTAAACCAGGGAAGAAGATCATCACCAAGAAGATCATCAAAACTCTAACTCTAATGACGAAAGCCCCAAATTGTAAATCAGGGAAGAAGATCATTACCAAGAAAATCATCGAAACCCTAACCCTAATGACGAAAGTCCTAATTGTAAACCAGGGAAGAAGATTATCACCAAGAAGATCATTGAAACTCTAACCCTAACCCTAATGACCAAAGCTCTATATTGTAAACCAAGAAACAAGAGCATCACCAAGATCATCGAAACTCTAACCCTAATGACGAACGCCCCCAATTGGAAACCAGGGAAGAAGATTATCACCAAGAAGATCATCAAAACTCTAACTCTAATGACGAAACCCCCAAATTGTAAATCAGGGAAGGAGATCATTACCAAGAAAATCATCGAAACCCTAACCCTAATGACGAAAGTCCTAATTGTAAACCAGGAAAGAAGAGCATCACCAAGAAGATTATCAAAACTCTAACTATAATGACCAAAGCTCTGTATTGTAAACCAGGGATGTCCAACGTTCGCGGACCATTTCCAGAGTTTCATGGAAAACTGTTGGCTCAGATTTTCCTCTATATTTTTCTGTACCCGGAAGTGTCCGCTTCCAATGCTCTACATTCTGTAAGGAGATTTACAAGCCGGAAAAACAAGGAAAATGAAATTAGTTTGAAACAAGAGTCAATATAAAAGTTCTCCAGTGAAAGAAGGTCAAATTGCCGTAGGTCGTTTCTAGCTAAGTGGAAAAAGTGAGTTTTCGAGAAGCAGAGATGCTTGGAAAAGAGTTTGCCAATGCTCCTTCGGCACGCTTCGAAGCTCATCGGCCATAATTCATAGCAATGACAGCACCACATCTGGAGCTGTGCCAACGGAACGATTGCATCGCATAATCGAAATTGACGAGGACAACCTTGATTATAGCTGCGCACCATTATATGCTCGATTATATGCTGACTCCTCTTTGTCTATGCGTCAAGTTAACCTTAACATAATTTCAAGCAATAAAAAAACTACTTTCGTCTAAAGAACCTTCCGGAATCAATTTTACATAATTTATACAAAAAATTACTTAACATACATAAAAATTACTTAAATCAGACATGTTGAAATTAATTCCTCTATTTGTATTGTAAACATGTCGACCCAACCCTGGTTTCCAGAAGATTCTAATGGAAACCAGGGCGGGGTAGTTTAGTTTAAAATGCAAAATAGAGGAAGGCATCGTTGAACATTACTGTATCTACTCTCTGCAACGGAAGGATAGCTCTCAGCTGTTTACATGGTAGTTTACTGGCTAAGGTAATTACCACGATGCGGCACAGTTCGTGTAACGAAACACCTTCAACATCAATCACTAAAGAGCTCGACACGCGAGTCTTGAGCTATGGAGGATAGCCACGCATCCTCTGCCTTTTTTGTGAATAAAAAGTGAATCCTCAATCTCTTCAATTTTAGTCAACTGCACAGTCTAAACCTGTTTACAAAGTAGTCTAAACTTTTAAGAATATTCAAAAGGATTAATGTGGTAATTACCAGAAAAGCTTTAGTTACACCAACATGTACCTAATTACGACTAATGCGGCAAGTTATTAATAAATATCATTACTGTTTACCAATCAAAAATGGTTCTGTTCTATGCTAAGTTACCGACTATACAGTTACCGATCATAAGTTACCGACGGAGGGTAATAAACCGTCGGTATCTACCAATCGGTAACTCAGTAGGTAATAGAACCACGCTCGGTCGGTAAAAGGACTCGAACCTGTGAATCGTAACCACCAAGCACAATCTACCCCCTTTAGCAGCCCCCTAATCATATTTTACAATTTTTCACTTCCAGCCGGGCTAATGTCAGCAGTTTTTTTCAACTTAATATAGACACCTTGACATAGTGAGATAATAATTCAATTGTCTGTCTTAGATATCGTATTCGCGCTAAGAAGCATGCGGGTAAGAGCGGCTGGAAAATTGCAGTCGTTATCCACCTTCTTTCATTCGGCATGGGCATATCGTAGCCACTCGCAAATGCATAGAATTTTTATTCACATTCGCAGATTACCCCGATATAGTAATGGACGCCACCAACGCGACTCTTCTTCTTTGGCAAAGTTTTAGCAGATTCAGCTCATTTCCTACGTCTTCTCCATTTCTCTTTCCAAGATTCTGAAACCTTATGAATATTAGTGTCATTCTACAGATTTTGACAATTCTTTACAGTTTTTAAAATTATATTTGAAAAATTATTAGTGCTACAGAGAGAAAAAATATTTATCTTTAGTTAAATTAATTAAATGCTAATCTGGCAACGAGAACAAGCCAATGAGCCAATTGCCTAATTATGAATTATAAATTATGAATTTAATTAAAATATTGTAATTAAGTAAGTAATTATTAAGTGCTAAGTAATTTATTTATTTATTTAATTATGAACAATCATTAACAATGTGGTTGTTATGTAAATGCGATACGTTTGTCAATTTTTCTCAAAGCCTCTTGTCCCATTCGATAAACATTCCATCCTTGTGAATTTGTAATATTAATTGCACCCTTTCTTTTATAAAATTCTGCAGCTGGACTGCAGTTTAACACAGAGAAATCCATTTTGACACAATTTTTCTCCACTGCGAACTGTGTAACATAATATAACAATATTTATATTATCAATGATATTGTCATGAAAGGATTTGTTTTAAAAAATGAAAATACTTTCGAAACTTTGTTGAAAAGCATGCTACCAATATGTTTGTTTCTATATTCCACAGAAACGTAAAGGTCTTCTAAGGATAAAGATCTTCCCTTCCACGTTGAATACGTGAAATAAAATATGGAATAACCAACTATTTTTTCCTTCACAATTGCAACGAAACTTATGAACAAAGGTGGTATGGTATCAAATCCATCTTTTTTCAGTTCTGAAATAAAGAAAATAATAATTTATACTAAATATATATTTTTTTTTTTTATTTATCAATATCCATAAAAATATAATTTTTTTATTTCTTAAAGATTTACACAAAATGTACAAAATTAATATTATCGTTCATTTGATTAATGTATTGAAAACTATATATTAGTTATCTTATTAGCTTAATGCATTTACTTTAATTTTCCTTTTTTCATAAATAAGAAAGTGATCGGATAACAAATATTTTATTTCAAATATAAAATACAAAAGATGGAGATTTCACCTTCAATAGTGACTTTAGGTGCTTCAGACATTCCTAAACTATCAGCTAACTCCTAAAAAAATACATTTTTTAAAAATACCAATTTGATTATTGGTATTGACTTTTTTAGTTTTTACCTGAATTAAAGCTCTTATCGCTGGACAATCAGATCTCTTTGCTTCTCGAATTGTACATATAGTGTCTGCATTCATTGTGTTGTTGAAAACAATCTTTAATAAAAAAAATAAAAAATAATAAAAATAATAAAAATAATAAAATAATAATAATAATAATAACAATAACAATAACTTCTACAATTTTTGAGATATTTGATGTCCTCTTGTACCAAATTGTCAGGAATGACAACCGAGTTCATGAAAATCAAGGAAAATCAAAATCGCGCGAGCTGTTTTTGAGTTATGGTCAAAAAACCAAAAAAAAAACTACAAATTTCACAGAATAGATAGAAAGAGATGGACGAGGATAGGCGAGACACTTAAAGGGATAGAAAAGTGATGATTAAAAGATAGAAAGGTATAGACAGAATAGGAGAGAGATAGGCAAGAATAAAGAAGTGGGGATTGAAAGATATAAAAGGAATTGAGATTGACATGAAGATAGAAAGGGATAGACAAGAATAGGCCAGAAATAGGAAGAAATACAGATGTGGGGATTAAAAGAGATAGAAGAGAATTGACATGAAATAGACGAGATTGACAAGGATATATTATAGAAAGGTATAAACAAGAGTAGACGAGAAATATCAAGGAATAGAGAAGTGGGGATTGAAAAAGATAGGAATGAATTCAAATTGATGAGAGAAAGGAAGGAACGGTGATTGACAAGGAGATAGGCGGGGATTAAGTATAGGTAGAAAGAAATAGAGATGTGGGGATTGAAGGAGATAGAAAGAGATAGGCGGGGATAGAAAGGGATAAGAAATCTTTATTCATTTCTACCTTAGAGATAGAAGGAGATAGAAAGGGATTTAAAGAGATAGGAGCGAATTTTGATCGATAAAAAAATACAAAGGTATAAACGAGAATAGGAGAGAGATAGGCAGGAATAAAGAAGTGGGGATGAAGAGAGATAAGAGCGAATTGAGATTGGCAAGGAGATAGAAAGGGATAGAAAAGAATAGACAAGAAATAAAAAGGAATATAGATGTGAGGATTGACAGAGATAGGAGCGAATTGGCATGAAAAATAAGATAGAAAGATATAGAAGAAAACATTCGCTAGATAAAAAGAGAAGTGGGAATTGAATGAGATAGGAATTTATTGAAAATAATCAGAAGATAGAGAGGGATAAGCAAGAATATGCGAAAAATAGAAAAGAATATAGAGACAAGGAGATAGAAAGAGATAGACGGGGATGAAGAATAGTTAGAAAGAAATAGAGATGTGGGGATTGAAAGAGATAGACAGAGATAGGCGGAGATAGACAAGAACTAGAAAGGGATAAAGAGGAGGATATTCAAAGATATAAGCGTGGATGTGGATTGATATGGAGATGAAACGAGATAAGGAGAATAGGCGAGAGATAGAAGGAGATAAAAAGGGATTTAAAGGGATATAAAAGTGGGGATTAAAAGAGATAGGAGCGAATTAAAATTGACAATGAGATAGAAAGGGATAGGTAAGAATAGACGAGAAATAGAAAAGAACATAGATGTGAGGATTGAAAGAGATAGGAACGAATTAACATGGAAAAGGAGATAGAAGGAGATAGAACACACTAGGTTAGAGATAGAAATTAAGATAGGAGTGGGGACTGTAAGAGATAGGAGCTAATCAGGATTGACAAGGATGTAAAGAGATATAAAAGAGAATAGACGAGAAATGGGAAAGAATAGAGGAGTCGGTATCAAAAGATAGGAAAAAATTGAATTAACAAAGAGATGGAAAAACATAGACGAGTATAGGTCAAGTATAGAAAGGGATATAAGAATAGACGAGAAATAGAAAAGAACATAGATGTGAGGATTGAAAGAGATAGGAACGAATTAACATGGAAAAGGAGATAGAAGGAGATAGAACACACTAGGTTAGAGATAGAAATTAAGATAGGAGTGGGGACTGTAAGAGATAGGAGCTAATCAGGATTGACAAGGATGTAAAGAGATATAAAAGAGAATAGACGAGAAATGGGAAAGAATAGAGGAGTCGGTATCAAAAGATAGGAAAAAATTGAATTAACAAAGAGATGGAAAAACATAGACGAGTATAGGTCAAGTATAGAAAGGGATATAGAAGCGGGGATTAAAGAGACGAGTGAGTTTAATTGATAAGGAGTTAGAAATGTATAGAAGAGTATAGGCGATCGATAGAAAGAGAAGTGGGGATCGAAGGAGATAAGAATGAATTGAAATTAATCAGGAGATAGAGAGAGAGATAGACAAGAATAGGCGAGAGATAGAAAGGGATATAGAAGCGAGGATAAAAAGGAATAGAAAAGAGGAGTTTTAAAGAGATAGGCTTGGATGTAGATTAATATCGAGATAGAAAGGGATAGACAAGTATTTATAGAAATAGAAAGTGGGGATTGATAGAGGTAGGAGTGAATTGACATGGAAAAGAAGATAGAGAGAGAGAGAGAGAGAGAGAGAGAGATAGAACAGTATAGGTTAGAGATACATAGAAAGGAATATAGGAGTGAGGATTGTAAGAGATAGGAGCGAATTGAGATTGACAATGATATATTATAGAAAGGTATAAACAAGAATAGATGAGAAATATCAAGGAATAGAGAAGTGGTGATTGAAAAAGATAGGAATGAATTGAAATTGACAAGGAGATAGAAAGAGATAGACGGGAATAGATAAGAGATTGGAAGTGATAGAAAAGTGGACATTGAAAGAGATAGTAGCGAACTGTGATTCTGAAGGAGATAGAAAGGGATAGACGGGAATAGATAAGAGATTGAAAGGGATAGATAAGCATATACAGAGATAGAAAGAGATAGACAAGAGATAGAAAGGGATAGAAAAGAGGAGAGTCAAAGACATAAGCCTAGATGTGAATTGATATGGAGATAGGAAAAGTTAGAGAGGGATAGGCGACATATAGGGAGGAATAAGCAATCTTTATGCCTTTTTTCTTACAGATACGAGGAGATAGAAAGCGATAGAATTTCTATCTTTTTACTTCTAGCAGAGTGGCCTAAAAATGTTAACTTTGAGTCTGTATTCACCTAAACAGGTCAGTAGCGCCTCCATTCCAACACGCGAATAAGCGTCGCATTCGCGCAAGTAGCTTTACACCTATCAACGGAAATTAAACAATCCGAGGAAATGAGTTTTGCCGTTGACTGCCATCTTAGATCACTCAACCGTGACTTCGAATCAGCTTGGAATGCAGTCCTGTATTCCAGTGTGACACTCAACTTGGAAAGAAATCTTTCAGACGTCTCTTGAGATCTAGAAACTTGGAATCACTCCTATCGAAAAGAAAAGATTTTTTCACGCAAATGCAATATTGCGATGGGGAAGAAGAGAGACTGTTCTGTAATTGTGAAATTAAAAGCAAACTTGAAGTTCTTCAAACTTGTATGGAACATTTCACTGATTTGATTTAGTTAACTAGAAAACCAACTTTTAAGATATTTAACCACTTTTTTTAAGATAGGAGATAAAGTTTCCCTGGTGAAAGCTTCAAATCTGAATGAATCCGATCTAATGCGAGGTCGAAAGTAGGGTTCTAATCCGAATGAATTTGGCATCAAACTGAATAAATAAATAAATAAAATACTAATAAAAATTCCCCATCGGAAAATGTATTCCTCGAGGCAGAATCTCCGTAGAGGAAAAGTTACAAAGCAACACGAGATGCGTCTTGTCCGTTGGCCAAGACATTTTTTATTACCTTAATGCGAGGCGGACGTTGATTTATGAAATTCTTTTCTGCGAACTACAAATGCGAATTGCATCACAAATAAGGTGAGTGTTGGGGGAGAATCGTTGGAAGAAAATAGTCGAGGCATCCATTAACCCATTTTCGGCCAAATGTGGAAACAATTCGAATTCGAATAGAGAGCGATTGTTACTTTATTGCAAAAAGTGAATCGAATCCCTTGAGATCAGAGAGAAAGAAATTATATTCCATCTTAGTAATGAGAGTGTAATGGGGAAAAACGCGATCGTTTTTCAAACAGCGCTATGGATTTTCGACCGTAATTTTTCATCGCTGTATCCATTTCCGAAATATGTAGGGTCGACTGAGTTTATTTTCAATCTCTGTCTCATTCCGCTCCCGGTACCTTTGTGTAAACGCGTATTAGCCTTTCGACCAATGCAAGGAGCTTCCATTTCAAAAACGTATTGCTCTCCAGCTTCTGCTTCTCCACAAGATATTCTACTTTAATCTTCACCTTTTTCATTCCGTCACCGATCCCGAATTTTTATCCTCTAGTTTTCATCAGGTTTCAAGAAAATTAATTTTTATCTCCTATTTTATCCTTGTGCATTCCTGCTGCAAGTAAAGAGACAGACATTCTATCCCTTTCTATGTCTAAGATAGAAAGGTATAAAAATTGCTTATCCCTTTTTATCCCTTGCCTATCCCCCCTTATCTCGTCCTATCTGAATATCAATTCACATCTAGGCTTATGTCTTTGACTCTCCTCTTCTCTATCCCTTTCTATCTCCTTGAGAATCTCAGTTCGCTACTATCTCTTTCAATGTCCACTTTTCTATCACTTCCAATCTCTTATCTATTCCCGTCTATCTCTTTCTATCTCCTTGTCAATCACAATTTCGCTCCTATCTCTTTCAATACCCATTTTTTTATTCTTCCCTATCTCTCGCCTATTCTTGTCTATTCCTTTCTATCTCCTTATTAATTTCAATTCATTCCTATCTTTTTCAATTACCACTTCTCGATTCCTTGATATTTCTCATTTATTCTTGTTTATACCTTTCTATAATATATCATTGTCAATCTCAATTCGCTCCTATCTCTTACAATCCTCACTCCTATATTCCTTTCTATGTCTCTCTCTCTCTTATTTTCCATGTCAATTCACTCCTACCTCTATCAATCCCCACTTTCTATTTCTATAAATACTTGTCTATCCCTTTCTATCTCGATATTAATCTACATCCAAGCCTATCTCTTTAAAACTCCTCTTTTCTATTCCTTTTTATCCTCGCTTCTATATCCCTTTCTATCTCTCGCCTATTCTTGTCTATCTCTCTCTATCTCCTGATTAATTTCAATTCATTCTTATCTCCTTCGATCCCCACTTCCCTTTTTACCGATCGCCTATTCTCTTCTATACCTTTCTATCTCCTTATCAATGAAACTCACTCGTCTCTTTAATCCCCGCTTCTATATCCCTTTCTATACTTGACCTATACTCGTCTATATTTTTCCACCTCTTTGTTAATTTCAATTTTTTCCTATCTTTTGATACCGACTTCTCTATTCTTTCCCATTTCTCGTCTATTCTCTTTTATATCTCTTTACATCCTTGTCAATCCTGATTAGCTCCTATCTCTTACAGTCCCCACTCCTATATTAATTTCTATCTCTAACCTAGTGTGTTCTATCTCCTTCTATCTCCTTTTCCATGTTAATTCGTTCCTATCTCTTTCAATCCTCACATCTATGTTCTTCTCTATTTCTCGTCTATTCTTGCCCATCCCTTTCTATCTCATTGTTAATTTCAATTCGCTCCTATCTCTTTTAATCCCCACTTTTATATCCCTTTAAATCCCATTCTATCTGTTTCTATCTCTTGCCTATTATCCTTATCTCGTTTTACCTCCATATTAATCCACATCCACGCTTATATCTTTGAATATCCTCTTCTTTATCCCTTTCTAGTTCTTGTCTATCTCCGCCTATCTCTTTCTATCTCTCTCAATCTCCACATCTCTATTTCTTTCTAACTATTCTTCATCCCCGTCTATCTCTTTCTATCTCCTTGTCTCTATATTCTTTTCTATTTTTCGCCTATTCTTGCTTATCCCTCTCTATCTCCTGATTATTTTCAATAAATTCCTATCTCATTCAATTCCCACTTCTCTTTTTATCTAGCGAATATTTTCTTCTATATCTTTCTATCTTATTTTTCATGTCAATTCACTCCTATCTCTTTCAATCCTCACATCTATATTCCTTTTTATTTCTTGTCTATTCTTTTCTATCCCTTTCTATCTCCTTGCCAATCTCAATTCGCTCTTATCTCTCTTCATCCCCACTTCTTTATTTCTGCCTATCTCTCTGCTATTCTCATTTAAACCTTTTAATTTTTATCAATGAAAATTAGCGATATTAAAAGATAAAGGAGTGGAACCACATTGACGCAAAGAAATATGGAATGAATGGAACTTGGGGAATGATTGGAATTCGGGACTCGGGGCTATTCGGAACGTGGAGCTATTCAGGACTCAAGGCTTTATGGGACGCGGGGCGAATTGAGACGCAGGGCTACTTGGGACGCAGGGCTATTCGGGACTCAGGGCTATTCGGAACGCAGGGCAAATTGGGACGCGGAGCTATTCGGGACGCGGGGCTTTTTGGGACACGTGGTTATTCGGGACACAGGGCAATTATGGACTCGGAGCTATTTGGGACGCGGGGCTATTCGGGACTCGAGGCTATTTGGGACGCGGGGCTATTCGGAACGCGGGGCTATTTGAGATGTGGAGCTATTCGGAACGCGGGATTATTCGGGACAGTAACTATATTCCATTTTATTTCTCTCCTATTATGATTATGATCTTCAGCCTCTGATTTATTTTCTTCTAGATTTATTAACTAACAAGTTTGACGACAATAAAATTGGATTTTTTGTGCTTAAACTTGTAAGGTGAGCTGTTACAAATTCGCAGTTGAAGCGATTACAATGGAGGTCAATTATAAGGAGAAATTTTAAGCGATAATATGGTCAGGTTCCGCAATACTTTTTTCTGTTATAATAGTTATTTTTATCTGTTATATGAGGAGCTGACAGTAAATTATGTAACTAGCCTCGTCATTATCATAAGAGATAATAAAATATCTAGGAAATTATCATTAATAATTTTTTAAAATGTCGTTCTATTATTTGGAATTCTTTAAATCTTTACAATTTTATAATCACTTTTTCAAGTGCTAAAAGAAAGTTTAGACCTCATTTTCTAATCGAAAAAAGTAAAAGATCTAACAGTTTCAATTGCAGGCAGTTAAGTTTCAACGGCAGACCATAAAATCTGAACTTAGAGTTACAAATATCTATAAAAAATTTTCTCAAGTTTATAAAAGTTCTAAGATCAAGAAGAATTTTTTATTTCAACGTAAATACAAATGAAGAACGACGAAAATTAATTATTTCCCATTATTTTGTAATAATTATTAAATAACAATGCTCGCGAATAATTAAAAAATAATTTAATTTATTTTTCAATCGCAGATATATTATTTAATGAGATTATGCAAAAACATTAATATTATAATGCACTTTTTTCTTTATAATTATTATTATAAAGAAGCTGTTCTTGGAGTTCTCTAATTTTTCATTAATTTAATTAATTAATAATTTGAGAAAGTAATTAATAACTTAATTATTTTAATAAATTAATTTAATTGCATTCTATAATAGATTACAATTTTATTAATAAGTAAATCAATATTTAAATTTTTTATACTTGCTTGAAGTCCTATGAAGTCAATTTTGCTACGAATGTGATGCAATGTTTAAAACTGAAACGATAACTTCACCAACTAGTTTTGCACTAATCGGTTCATCTAACACAACAAATGATAATATATTTATTATGCGTGCTTATTACCTAATACATATTTTATATTTCCGAATAATAATTTGATATAATTTTTAAATTTCAATATTATTATTTGCCCGAATTTCTATTTCTCCGGATGGTAATTTACCTTAATTTTTATTTAACCGAATGATTCTTTGCCCCGATTCAATTAAATTCGGTCAATCCGAATGAATCTGAAATTTTTATCTAAAAGAATTGGGACAATCAGAACTTTCAATCCGAATTAATCCTGTAAATCCGAATAATTCCAAAAAATTTATTCGGATTTATTACGGATTAACCGAATTTAATCGGATTGAAAGTTCAGATTAATTCTGATTAATTTGGATTTGCGTATTCATTCAAATTAAAGATTCTGATCGATTTTGAATGTGCTTCGGATTAAATCGGATAGAAAACTCCCTTCGGATTTAATCGGAATGAAACTGTTTGGTTCGGATATAAATTCCGGAGTTCGGAAAATTTCGAATTGATTCGGAATAAATTTAAATCCAAAGCTTTTGCTAGGGCGGTAAACAAGAATCTTGGAAGAAGGGGAAAAACTGAAGAATAAGATAAATGGGAGAGGGAAAAATCCAGACGAGATAGAAAAGAAGTTGATTTGAGGACAACTTTTTGTCGAATACGTATTTTATTGTACATATACAGTTTCAGTGACCAAGGCGCTTTTAAAGTGTTCCGAGAATTCTCTGATTATAAGTTTCGCCGAAAAGCATTGCACTAAGTGGCTTTCTTGTCTTCGTAAGTTTGACGAGCCACCTTAATTACTTTTTTTCGCCCCTGTCGATGGATTAATAATGTTCTGTTGTTGTAGCTACCATCCGATCTCCTCGAGCGAAGGGTAATCAGCCTGCATAGTTCACAGGTCTTTCACAATAGAGTCTCCTTTACCCTCGAGATCAAGCAGAATATTCTATATCCGTTATTAATAGAAATGCATTTGTGGAATGAGAGAAAATTATTCTTCTTCATACAAAGAGGAAAGAATTATTTATATATTCAGTTGATTACAATCTGAATTAGTTTCTGGTTTCAGACCCTTCATTTCATTGTGGAATGAATGGGTGCTATTTTTCTATTTGTTTCTGTAATAAATTTGAAAATTAATTTTCGAAGTGAAAATATTTCCGTATCACTATTTTTCTATGAAGTTTTCTATGAAGTATTCGGGACGCGGGGCTATTCGGGACTCAAGGTTATTTGGCACGTGGGGCTTTTTGGTACGCAGGGCTATTTGGGACGCGGGGTAATTCGGGACGCGAGGTAATTAGGAACTCGGGACTACTTAGAACGCGGGGCAATTTGGGACATGGGGTTATTCGGGACGCGGGGTAATTGGGGACTCGGAGTTATTTAGAACGCGGGGCAATTTGAGACACGGGGCAATTTGGGACACGGGGCTATTCGGGACTCGAGGTTATTCGGAACGCGGGGCTATTCAGACTCGTGGTTATTTGGGACGTGTGGCTATTCGGGACGTCGGGTTATTCGGGACGCGGGGTAATTAGGGACTCGGAGCTATTCGGGATGTCGGGTTATTCGGGACGCGGGGCAATTTGTTGACATGGGGCAATTTGGGACACGGGGCTATTCGGGACTCGAGGTTATTTGGGACGTGGGGCTTTTTGGTACGCAGGGCTATTTGGGACGCGGGGTAATTATGAACTCGGAACTATTTAGAACGCGGGGCAATTTGGGACACGGGGTTATTTGGGAACGCGGGGTAATTGGGGACTCGGAGTTATTTAGAACGCGGGGCAATTTAGAACATGGGGCAATTTGGGACACGGGGCTATTCGGGACTCGAGGTTATTCGGAACGTGGGGTAACTGGGGACTCGGAGTTATTTAGAACGCGGGGCAATTTGGGACACGGGGCTATTTGGGACACGGGGCTATTCGGGACTCGAGGTTATTCAGAACGCGGGGTAATTAGGGACTCGGAGCTATTCGGGATGTCGGGTTATTCGGGACGCGGGGTAATTGCGGACTCGGAGTTATTTAGAACGCGGGGCAATTTGTTGACATGGGGCAATTTGGGACACGGGACTATTCGGGATAAGTGGCTATTCTGAACGCGGGGCTATTTGAGACGAGG
>UCOH01012584.1:19410-49093 GCA_900474275.1 Synergus japonicus
TATTTAGAACGCGGGGCAATTTGGGACACGGGGTTATTTGGGAACGCGGGGTAATTGGGGACTCGGAGTTATTTAGAACGCGGGGCAATTTGGGATGTCGGGTTATTCGGGACGCGGGGTAATTGCGGACTCGGAGTTATTTAGAACGCGGGGCAATTTGTTGACATGGGGCAATTTGGGACACGGGACTATTCGGGATAAGTGGCTATTCTGAACGCGGGGCTATTTGAGACGAGGAGCTATTCGGGACACTGGGTTATTCGGGACGCGGAGCAATTAGGGACTCGAAGCTATTCGGAACGCGGGGTAATTAGGGACTCGGAGCTATTTAGAACGCAGGGCAATTTGGGACACGGGGTAATTTGGGACACGGGGCTATTCGGGACTCGGGACCATTCTGAACGCGGGGCTATTCGGGACTAGTGGCTATTCTGAACGCGGAGCTATTTGAGACGAGGGGCTATTCGGGACACGGGGTTATTCGGGACGCGGAGCAATTAGGGACTCGGAGCTATTCCGAACGCGGGGCTATTCGAGGCTCGAGGCTATTTGGGGCGCGGAGCTATTTGAGATGTGGAGCTATTCGGAACGCGGGTTTATTCGGACCGTGGGACAATTAGGGATGCGGGGCTATTCGGGACACTGCAGATTTTAATAATTATAACTTAATTTGAATTTTCACTGGACATAATGTATTTTTCACACTTTGTTGTATCTGTTAATCCTGGAATTTTTCTTTATAGTAGCAAAGGAATTTTTCTTCTTAACTGAAAACATCCCAGCTTGCTTTTCAAGTGGATCAGATGCTGGAATGCAAATGAGTCGCGACAACCACCAAAAGGCTGGATGAGTCGTTGCTTGAAGGATTTTCTTCGAAGTCAACTTATTATATTCCGAATAATATTAAAAGCTCTCCGTGCATGGAACCGAATAATTTAGCAATTCAAAATATTGCTTATATACCACCCGTTACAATGCTAGTGGGAGGAGGCGCCCTTTTCACAATCATCTTGGGGATTTATTTCAATTCAAAGCAATGTGAAGTCGTGGGAAAAGAATCACCTGCGATTTAACTCCTTCAGTGTAAGAAGAAATTATAATTCTAGTATCGGGTCGTGATTTTCCGACTTATTGGAGCAAATGTAGTTCGAGAAGACAAAGGTTGAAAAGTAAAAGGTTTTGAATGGTGAAAGATAAATTAAGGAATATATAATTCCTCATTGTTTCAGAAAAGATTATGATTCAGTCTGGCAGAAAAGTCCAAGTTTATTGAAAATCATTGAATAGCAAGCGAATTTTTATTTAAATTAATTTTTTTTTCAATTTTTTCCCTGACATGTGACCAACCTGATTTTTCTCCATCTTTGTCTAGTAGTGCATTATGTTCGATTTTCGAACAGCTATTATTTCTCCCGTTACCTACCTTGATGACTGTTCGGGTCCCTGCCAAGTTTTTCAGTGACTAGGTCGAGAAATAAAGTGAAACAAAAACAAGAGAAATCAATTTGGTCACATTGTTTCCGCACGCGCGCGGTACCTTTCGTTCACTGACATGATGTATGGGGCGAGGATAAGCGAAGCTGACAGATCAAAGAAAGAAAAAGAATGAGGGTATCCTTTTCTTTTTGTCATGTAGCCACGGCTCGACGCGATCGATAACCAAACAAAAGTTCGCGCTCTAAAAACAGGCAGTACTGAATATCGCCTTTGAAATTGGCCCGATAAAGACAGGAGAGACAGTAGGATAATAACAGTAAAATAGCGCCGTTCTCTATTTAAGAATTAACTTCACAATTTATTTCTACATTAAAGAGTTTGAAAATTTTATTTGCATGCCGTTCTTTCATTTTAAGCGAAGTACAATTAGGTTTATAAATTCAGATGAAAAGAAAAAGAACCGTTATTTCCGAGCCATAACGCCGTAAATATATCGTTCCAAATTGTTCTTCTTCTTCTTTCTCCTCAACTAGGGAGAACTTTGTACAGTGGCGGTCGAGCGAGCAACTTTTTACAGCGGCCTCTGTATTTCTTTTAATCTCCTTGGATCTTTACGAGAGTGCAGTTATTTACGTGATAAGACCGATTTCATGGTTCTCGAGATTTGGTTGGTGTTGCAGAAATGCAAATTGCAGTGCGCCATTGTACTTTTGTTTTTAGGTTCTGCGAGCTCGTGAGTTATTCTATAATAAATTGCTCGAAAATCTTGGAGAGTAGACTGTAGATTCATCATATTCTTAACTTGTTTCCCTATAACATGAAAAAATATTTTAGAATCGAGTTTACCCGATCCAAAACTATATTAGCAAAAAAAATTACTCTGGTCGAGGTCACCCTAACTAAAAACAAACGCCCTTATTGGAACCCTTACTTATCATACCTCTGTCATGTCCATGCGACTATCGCATATCATTAATTATTCATTAATTAATTATTACTTGATTCATCAATCATAGCCACAATAAATATGTAATCACCATGTGATTCATATAGCGTCATAAGCATCATTTATAATTGATAACGGCTTCATCAACTCTGATTAAATCGTCAATCATTGATTAACATTAATTAAACATTGATTAATGTTATTTAATCAATACTTTGCGTTCCACAACGCTGCTACAGTCTTTTGTTAATAATCCAGAAATTGCATTTCCCAAACTTTCTTAACTTGTCACTTTCTCCACAATGCAGACTGTCACATTATGGTTTTGGGTGCGTCAAAATGAAGAAAACTGAAACGGAAGTCTGCGCTCCAGGCATTTTGTTAGTAAAGTAATGCGAAGCAACTCATGTTAAGTGTACCTTCAAAACTCCTCTCCAGTAATCAAGAAACTTGTAATTGTTCTAGGTAAGGTATCTTGTAAGGAGGTAAGTTAAACTGGATTTTACTCCGCAAGCTTTAATATCTCCCTATACTTCCAGTCCGGGACATCGCATTGTATTACAAATATTTCTAAGCAGCAAAAAATAGTAAGTTTTCTTGCAGCAAGACGTGGAATACTCCATGAAGAGGTGAACAAGAAAGTGGTGTTTAAAAGGCAACTCTTTTTATCTCGCGCCGAGCTGTTCCGTATTTTCTGTGCCATATGCGTTTCTTTTAAGGGGATGTATCGTACAATAAATGCGCTGAGCGTGAATGTTAAACTTTTCCTTACTAAAAACATTGACCCACATGGGAAGGTGAATGTTAAACTTTGTGCTCTAAATTACTGATGTTCGAAATTCTTTTTTTTTGTCAGGGTTTTATTGATGTGAGTCTACGCTTTCGGCTTCATTATTAATTAAAATTATTAATAAATAAACCTAATTTATTTTTCAATCTTAAATATGACGCAACCTCATTATTAATTCCCCTTACCCTGACCTGTTTCCATGTTGACTTATCTTGGGATAGGTGAAGATAATTTTGAATTTATTGTAAAAAAAACTTTATTTAAATATAATTGTTAGTATTAATTTATTATATTTTTGGCAAATAAGACAAAGATTGTAATATAATGAATTACAGACCTACCGTTAACATCAGTTTGCCGCTGTCCGACAAACTGCGGAAAATATGCGACTGCGAGCGCTTTTATAGTCCCGCAGCCGGTCGCTTGACAGGGAGTGGGGGTGCGCAGGTGCACCGTCCAGTGTTGCGGTAGAGGGGGTAGTGGCCGCTCGCCTCGTTCCTAGTACGTCCCCGATTGTAACGAGGCGAGAACCCGCTATCCCCTCTACTGTGACACTGGACGGTGCGCCTGCGCACCCCCACTCCCTGTCAAGCGAGCGGCTGCGGGACTATAAAAGCGCTCGCAGTCCAACATTTTCCACAGTTTGTCGGGGACCGGCAAACTTACATTATTAACGGAGTTTCACAAACACACATTAACACTTGTATATTATAAGAAAATATAACTCCCATTTTATTTTTCAAGAAAATTCACGTGTTTTATTTACGATGTTTACGATGTTTTTACATTTTAATCACCTAGGAAGGTTTGATCGTCTTTTACGAATTTAGAATGATCGAGGTAAAGAAAAAATAACAGGAGTAATTATTACTCAAGAATTCCCGTAAAGTAAGGTTTGCAGAATCTCGATTTGAAGAGGCAAACTTTATCAACTCTTCATTTCAAAGATTACTATCTTTAATTATGAAATTGCGATGGTGGGATACTAAAGTAGATTTGCGTTTCAGATAAAGTAATTATTTACTTTATCTGAATTCATTATATTTATTGTATTATTGTACTTATTTGCTTTGGAATATTTATTAATAAATCTCGAAATGAAAACTGATGTATTATTCGGAACAATTGATTGAATCCCATTGCTTACCATCCGTAAATTCAATAATCCTTTATTAAATTTTCCACCGACAGAAATTATTATTATTTTACCCGCCATATTCATTTTATTCATCTCATATTGGGAATACATAATTATTTATTATTGTTTTCTAAATTTAACTGTTGTCAAATAATTAGTAACAAAACAGTGATCGTTTTCATTTGGCTCGCCAAATGTGAATTTACATACAGTTGTAAAACCGTTTTTTATTTTTTAGTAATGACGCAATATTTTATGGAAGAGAGTTTTCGAATCGTAAAGAAAAATATTCGTTTACGTCACTGGAATACAGATTCGACATTTGAAAAGTGGATTTACACACGCATATAGTTTCGAATAGTTTAGAGTTCATTTTGAATTGAAAAATCCGTCTCAATTCTGCAAATACGCAAAAGCAATAACATAATGGAGATGACCCATATTTCTGTGGAAATAAGTGGTGTAGTGGGATTGTACTAAAGTTGATCGACGAAATCCTTTATTGTTACGTTCAGTTCGCATGCTGTAGATTTAAAAACCACACTTTTAAAAATTTCTGTTGTAATTTCACGATAAAAATGGAAATTAAATATTTTTATGTACATATGTATTGTAATTTTACGTTACATTTACATTTTGTATTACAATAAGTAATTTAAATATGTATTCTCTTATCTTTTGAGCTCAAACCATTTTTTTCTTATAGACGATATTTCGAAAATAAAAGAAAATATTTCTCAGTGGGGCCTCACCTATATTTTTGGTCAGTATATTACAATATCTTCCAAATATATATTTTTTCAAATATCCTCAAAATATAATATAATTTCGTGAAGTTTTTATTTATAATTATAATTTATTTATAATTTTCCTGTACTTTTATAAAAATTGAATGATCTAATCTTTTAAATTAGTCGAGACTCATTAAATTTTCAGTAAATATGTTAATTTTTAGAAAATATATTATATAAAAATACAGTAATAATATAATTTTCAAAAAAGTTCAAATTCTTTGAAATACCTTAACATTCCTATAGATCGCATGTAATATTACTAAATACGTTAAGATCCCTCTAAAATATGATAAGAAAATATCGAAATATTTTAGAAATACTAAAAAACAAATAAAATTCAAATTACTGCAAATCGTAAGAATAAGTTCGAAAAATCTCAAACTAAGAAAGCATTATGCCAAAACAAAAAGTAGTATTTTATTATACTTACCTCTTTATATCAGCATAAAAATATTTTGATGGTCTCAGATTACAACTTCGAAAAGCATATTAAATCTTAAATTACTTAGAGTTACAGAAAGAATACTAAAATCTTTAACTATCTTGCTTTTGACTTTATGGCATAATCTGCATGTTTGTGCAAGCACAAAATACGATACTGATAATGGAAACTTTTTTAAAGCTCATATCACCTAAGTAAAATATGCATCGCTATAAAACCAGACTCTGATTTCGATCGATTTTTATTAGATGAATAAAATCCACGTTGTGCTCTTCTTCGCATCCAAAAGGTTCTTCTTCTTATTTTACATAATTTCTTCATCGTTCTTCATTTGTCTTTCTCTCTGAAATAACGAAAGTTTCAGTAATCTACCATTTTCAAGTCAATTGACGAATAACCTGAGTATTTTTCTGGTCTGTTAAAAATTGAAGACAAGGAGATAAATCCGACTTTATATCTTAATTTTTCTAGTAAATATAAATTATTTCAATAATTTCAAATATTTTACAAATATTTTGTTTTTAAGTCTTAATCTTGAAATTTTCAAGAGAGTTTTATAAAATGGACAAATAAGAAATTAGAATTTTCCTTTATAAATTAAATATTTATTTCAATATTTATTTAAATATATTTATCAGGATTTTATAATTTATAGAATTGTTTCTATTAATTGTAAACCGAATATTTTTATATGCAACTCGGAGGTATTCCGTCAGTTGGCACCATCTGCCGCTCATATCTTCAACCTTTAGAATATCAGGATCTACTTTATCTCCTTGAGTTTTTTTTATCGAATATAGGTTTCGCATTTCTAAAAAGAAAAACTGCCAGAAATCTACATAAAATATTTATGTGTTGAAGAAAAAAAAATACCCTATATGGCTATATATTTTGAATTTAATTTAAATTAGATTTAAAAAATAAATTTAAAAAAAGTATTGACTTTAAAGGTAAATCAATTCGTCTCGACACAATAACATTTTTGTCCTCACAACTTTTTTGAATTATGATAATTAATATTTGTGATCTATGTGTTATATGTATATATTAGGGTGATTTTTCTGCTTTTTTTTTCAAATTTATTTTTTCACCTCTGCAAATTGTTCCTTTTAGTGAGTAAATGACCTGTGATTTTTTTCAGAATTAAAAATAAATATTTAGAGGTCGCTCAAGGCTATTTTAGGGGAAAAAATATCATTTTTACTATAAAATAGCTTTGAGCGACCTTTAAAAATCTTTTAGTAATTCTGAAACAAATCAGGGGTACTTTGCTCACCCAAGGGAACAATTTGTAGGGGTGTCAAGTAATTTTAACAGATCTTAAAGGGTATAAAGGGATTTTAAATGTCATCGTAGTATTTTTCGGGTTTTTTTTTCAAATTTATTTTTTCACCTCTGCAAATTGTTCCTTTTAGTGAGAAAATGACCTGTGATTTTTTTCAGAATTAAAAATAAATATTTAGAGGTCGCTCAACGCTTTTTTAGGGGGAAAAAATATCATTTTTACTCTAAAATAGCTTTGAGCGACCTTTAAATATTTTTTTGTAATTCTGAAAAAAAATCAGGGGTTATTTGCTTACCAAAGGGATCAATTTTCAGGGGTATCAAATACTTTCAATGGATTTTGAAGGATATAAAGGGATTTTAAATGTCATCGTAGCATTTTAACGTGAATTTCAGGAGATTATTGATTTCCAAGGTTTATGTGGATTTCTAAGAGATTTTAAGGAGTTTCGAGGAATTCTAAGATATTTGAACAACTTTAAGGGATTCCATGGGTTGAAGTAAGATTTTTAAAGTCTAGCAAACCAACATATACGCAATTATTTCGTTTTCATTCTTACAACTTCAAGTCTTTCAACAGCTAATCAAATTTGCAATAATAATGTTTTCAAGTTTTTCGAGGCATTTCGCTTTACTACTTTTTTAAGGTAGGACGAGAAAGAGTGGGTGAGGGGGTGAGAGGGAGGGTGGAGAGAAGGAGAGAGAGAGCAGAAGAAAAAGATCAAGAGGGCGAGCAGAAGAAAGGGGGGGGGGGAGCAGGAAAAAGAAAGCGCAGAAGTGGGGTGAGAAGAAGAGAGGGGGAAATCAGGTGAGAGCGGGAGCGAAGGAGAGAGAGAGAGAGAGAGAGCAGAAGAATGTATGGGTAATCAGGAGTGAGGGGGAGGGTGACGAGAGGGTAGATAAGGGAGAGAGTAGAAGAGAGTATAAGAGAGTGAGAGAGGGGAGGTGTAAGAGGAGGTAAAGTAGAAGAGGGGGGCAGGAGCTAGAACTGATGAGAGTAAGAGCAGAAGAGAGGGGGCTGAGCAGGAGAGAGGGGGGAGAGAGGGGAAAGGGGAAGGGGGTGAGGAGAGGAGGGGGATAAGAGCAAGAAAGAGAGCAGGAAAAAGAGAGCGCAGAAAAAGGACAGCAGGAAAGAGAGGAAGAGCAGGAACGAGAGGGTACGATCAGAAGAGAGAGGGATGACAGAAGAGAGGGAGAGAGTAGAAGGGAGTAGGAAAGAGAGCGAGAGATATAGAGATAGAGACATGGGTTGTGGGAAGAGGGGAGAGAGACAACAGAAGAGGAGGCATAAGAGAGGGAGGGGAGCGTAGAAGAGTGTGAGAGGGGGGAAAGTAGAAGTGATAGAAGGGGGCAGAAGAGAGAGAGAATGAGAGTAGGAGAAAAAGATCAGGAGGACGAGCAGAAGAGAGGGGGAGGAACAGAAAAGAGAGTTGTGGGCAGAAGAGAGGAGAGAGTGAGAAGAAGAGAGTTTAAGAGGAGTAGGAGAGAGAGCAGAAGAGACGGGGTGAGGGAGAGAAAAATAGTGAAAGGAGGGGAGCAGAGGGGTGAGAGGGTTGAGTGGGAGAGATAGAGAGGGAAGAAGAAGGTGGGAAGAGAAAAAAAGAGAGGAGAGAGGAGGGAGAGCAGAAGAGAGAGATTGTAGAACACAGAGAGGAGGAGAGAGGGAGAGCGGGAAAGAGGAAGCATTCAAATTAATTCCTCAATTGAAATATCGAAATCTCCAATCTGGGACACACTTCAAGTCCCCAGATTTGTTTTGTTCTGAGTTTTTGACACGTGGATGTGTGGTCAAGGCTTTTAGCTATGAAAAAGCATGTTTTGGCCGTTTTTTTCATACTTTGGTACTTTTTGACGAATAGATTTGACGCCTATGGCGAGATCCTGGACAAATACACCAAGAGCCCCGGGAGTATTTACCATGGTAGGTAAGTTCGCTCGCGTTTCCATGTACCATCAATCTCGCATTGCTTGATTTCGGTTTTCCACTACTAACCCCGAGGCTTGTATTTCCATCGATATTCACAATGAATGCTCACCCAGCGGCGTCTCTTTCATTCATCCCTTTTCTGCACGCATCACTTCCCTTTCGTTTTTCCTTGAATGCTGACACGTCATTTAATACAACTGGAACAAATTTCCACTCGAGTTAACTGACGGGCATTATGTATACATGAAACTGAACTTGAATTCTTTCTGAATTAATTAACATTTTTCGAGTTATGTCAAGAATTTTCCAAATTTTGAATTCTGAAATATCCCATAAAATTAGAAATCTTTTGAAATTCATTATGATTCCACAACATTTTTAAATAACTTAAAATTCTGTAAAATCTTTTCAAAATCATGAAAAAAAAACCCTTAAATCACCTTAAAATCCCATCAAATATTTTTAACTCATAAAAATCCACTGAAATTCCTTAAAATTCCATAATATTTTTTAAAAATCATAAAAATCTCTTGTCGGCTCCAGACAAAGATTTTACTAGAAATTTTCTGGTCGAAGTTGTCACACTACTAGTTTATTTTAATCCTTAATCTTTTGTAGTCAATTCAAAAAATATTGCAATAATTTTTTTCTTTCAACTCTAATCGACTACTATTCTTTATATAACTCTAGTGACACTTTTCTTTATTGGTGTAATATATATAAGCAAAGAATCCTTCGATTTTCGTGAGACTCATTTTTCTTTCACCCTATTTCTGTGTATCGGATCTTTTCCAGGTTTTACGTCGGAGGAGGGAGAGAAATAGTCATTAACGTCCCTGATAGTAAAGTCCGCTCTCTGCAAAACTTGAACTTTCAGAGAGCATCGGACGTTGGAAAGAAGATGTGAAAAGTTTTGAGTATAGATCCTCTTAACTGACATATATAAAGCTTAAGAATAGCGTAATCCGAAACTTCTTTAAATTTTCCATCTATTTCCATTTTTATTTTATTTTTTTCTTATTTTTTTTTTCATTTTTTTATTTTCTATTTTTATTTTCAACTCCCTTTTTCTATTTCCTATTCTAAAATCCTTTTTCTAACTCGATTTCCAAAGCATTTTTCCAAAACAATTTTCCAAATGAATTTTTCAAGATAGTTTTTCAAACTAGTTTTCCAACCTAGATTTTTAAACATAAATTTTCAACCTAGATTTTCAACCTTTTTCAAATCTCGGTTTTAAAACTTATTTTCAACCTACTTTTCTACTTTTCTAATTTAAAAACATTTTCCCAACCTTGTTTTCAAGTCTGATTTTCAAACTTAGTTTTCCAACCTACTTTTCCAGCCTCATTTATAACATAGATTTGCAACCTCAATTTTCAGCTTTAATTTCCAATCTCATTTTCTAATTAAGAATTACAACCTAGTTTTTCCAAGTGTAGAAAACTTTCCAACCAACCTAATTTTTCTATGTAGTTTTCCACCTAGATTTTCAACCTCTACTTTTCTAATTTCCTTTCTCAAAACTATTTTTTCCAATCTCGTTTTCCCACCTCATTTAAAAACCTAGATTTTCAACCTTTTTTTCTAATTTAGAAACTTTTTTTCAAATCTCGGTTTTCAGCCTTATTTTCAACCTACATTTTTAATTTCCTATTTTTAAAAAATTTTTTCCAATTTCGTTTTCCAGTTTTATTTTTCACCTTGATTTCCAACCCCTTTTCTAAACAATTTTTCTAATTTCCCACTTCAAACCCGATTATCTGGCCTCATTTTCAAACCTAGTTTTCCAACATAGTTTCCCGACCTCTTTTTTCCAACCTACTTTTCTAGCATCATTTTTAAACCTAGATTTCCAGATACTTTGACAGTATCATTTTATAACTTAGATTTCCAACCTTCATATCAATTGCATTTTCCTGGCCTTATTTTTCCAACCTACTTAGAACCTAGCTTTTCCAATCTTCTGCTTCAGAACATTTTTCCAAATTTTTAACCTACTTTTCTAATTTTCTATTTTTAAAACATTTTATCCAATTTCGTTTTTCAGCTTTATTTTCCACCTGGTTTTCCAACCTTTTTTCTAATCTATTTTTCTAATTTCCTACTTGAAACCCGATTTTCCTGTCTCATTATCAATTCTAGTTTTCCGACATCATTTTTCGAAATTATTTTTCTAAAATTATTTTTCTAAAATTATTTTTAAACCTAGATTTCCACCTTCACTTTTCAAAAACATTTCCAACCTCGTTTTCTAACCAAGATTTACAGCATAGTTTTTCCAATCTTCTTCTTCAGAACACTTTTCCAACTTTTCAACCTAGTTTTCTAATTTTTCCAACTTTTAAAACTTTTTTTCCAATTTCGTTTTCCAGCTTTATTTTCCACCTTGTTTTCCAACCCTTTTTCTAACCTATTTTTCTCATTTCCTTCTTCAAATCCAATTTTCAAGCCTCATTTTCAAACCTAATTTTCCGACCTAGTTTTTCCAACCTATTTTTCTCGCATCATTTTTAAACCTAGATTTCCAAACTACTTTTACAGTATCATTTTTCAACTTAGATTTCCAACCTTCATTTCAATTGCATTTTCCCGGCCTTATTTTTCAAACCTACTTTTCCAGCATTATTTTTAAACCTAGATTTCCAGCTTCACTTTTCAACATTTCCAATCTCATTTTCTAACCAAGATTTAAAACCTAGTTTTTCTAATCCTCTACTTCAAAAAAATTATCCGACCTCATTTTTTAACATAGTTTCTCAACTCTTTTTCCAGTACCTGAGGAAAAATTACCCAATTATAATAATTGTTAATTAAAATGAAAAATTCCACTTTTAAGGGCATATATTACTTTTCCGATCCCTACCTTACCGACATTTTTTTCTCTGAAACCCTACGTCTACATTTATAAAGATATCAACTTGAAAATTTATAAAATTAAAGAAAATATGCTAATGTATGTTTGTCTGGTCTTAAATTTTTGTAAAAATAAAAGAAATTATTTAGAATAAAATTTTTTTCTAAATGTGAATATTTAAGACCAGATAAATATACCTTAATGTTTTAGTTTCAAATATAGAAATTTTCAATGTGGTATCTCAATAAATGTAGAGGTAGCGTTACAGATAAAAAATGTCGGTAAGGTAGGGATCGGGTAAGTAATACATGCCCTTAAGGTCTCAAAAACTGGATCCAGCTCCTTTAACTAACGCATACGGTATCAATTGAAAATATCTAGATACAATAGTCTGCTCGTTTCGCTGGCATTCTCAATTTATCGTAAATCACCTTGATCTGAAATCTCGCTTTTTGTTCTGAAAATGCCCAAGGCAGATACACCAGGGATATACCGGATCCGCAACTCCTAGTACCACGTCGCGTGTTCCACGACGGAAACTTCCACACGTACTCTCTGCCTGAGTACTACGATCGTCGAGAAGTCAGCGATAGACGAAAGAGATCAACTGACGATGGCAATGAGGATAAATTGCATCTGATCCTTCCGTTTAATGGAATTGATCACCATGTCGAGCTCACCCCCTACCATGACTTCATCTCTCCGGATATGGTGATTGAGATTCGTGGAGAGGGGATCAGCACCGATTTGAACAAAGGACTTAGATTCGAGAGGGTCCCGGATCAACAGTGTCACTATAGGGGTACTATCAGAGGTCACAAGGACTCCAGAGCGGCTTTGTCTCTCTGTGATGGAGTAGTTAGTATTTAACAATTTATTTAGTATTATCGATTTATTTCTTGTTTTTGTTAATGTATTTTTAAAAGTTTAACATTAAACATTGAATTCTTGAATTTCAAATCTTGAATTGATTCTCATTTTTTAAAAACCCATTTACCATGACTCTTCACATTGTTACGAGAAATTATTTTAAAAGAAAATCATTCTAAAGGAAAATTATTGTAAAGGTAAATGGTAGACGGAAATCATGGTAAAGGAAGATGGAAAAAGGAAATGATAAACGAAAATTATGGAAGAACAAAATAGTAAAGGGAAATGGAAAAGGCAAATGATATAGGGAAACGGTAAAGGGAAATGGTGAAAGGAAAGGCTAGAGAGAAATGGTAAATGGAAATAATACTAAAAGAAAATGGTAAACGGAAATGGTAAATGGAAACAATGCTAAAGGGAAATGGTAAATGGAATTAATACTAAAAGAAAATGGAAAACGGAAATGATAAAGGGAAATGGTAAATGAAAACAATGCTAAAGGCAAATGTTAAAGGGAAATGCTAGACGGAAACGGAAATGGTAAATGGAAATAATGCTAAAGGAAAATGGTGAAAGGAAATGTTAGACGGAAATGGTAAAGGGTTAATCATAAAGGGAAATATGGTAAAGAAATCATGGTAAAGAGAAATCTTAAAAGGAAGCATTAAAGAGAAATGGTAAATGGAAATAATAAACGGAAGTCATGGAAGAGGGAAATGGTAAAGGGAAATGATAAACAGAAACAATGCTAAAGGGAAATAGTAAAGGGAAAGGCTAGAGAGAAATGGTAAATGGAAATAATACTAAAATGGAAAAGGGAAATGGTAAAAGGAAATGGTAAATGGAAACAATGCTAAAGGGAAATGGTAAATGGAATTAATACTAAAAGAAAATGGAAAACGGAAATGATAAAGGGAAATGGTAAATGAAAACAATGCTAAAGGCAAATGTTAAAGGGAAATGCTAGACGAAAACGGAAATGGTAAATGGAAATAATGCTAAAGGGAAATATGGTAAAGAAATCATAGTAAAGAGAAATCTTAAAAGGCAAATGTTAAAGGGAAATGCTAGACGAAAACGGAAATGGTAAATGGAAATAATGCTAAAGGAAAATGGTGAAAGGAAATGTTAGACGGAAATGGTAAAGGGAAATGATAAATAGAAACAATGCTAAAGGGAAATAGTAAAGGGAAAGGCTAGAGGGAAATGGTAAATGGAAATAATGCTAAAGGGAAATGGCGAAAGGAAATGTTAGACGGAAATCATGGTAAAGTGAAATGATAAAGGGAAATATTAAACGGAAATGATGGTAAGTAGAAATCTTAAAGGGAAGCGTTAAAGGGAAATCGTAAATGGAAATTATGAACGGAAATCACGATAAAGGGAAATAGGAAAGGAAAATGTTAAAGGGAACTTGTAAAGAGGAATCATGGCAAAGGGAAATGATTAAGGGAATTGGTAGATAGGATTCATGGTAAAGGGAAATTGTTAAGGGAAATGGTTAAGGGAATTGGTATAGAGAAATCATTGTAAAGGGAAATTATAACGGGAAAAGATAATTGAAAAATGGTAAAGGGAAATGGAAATCTAGGGAAGCGTTAAAGGGTAATGGTAAACGGAAATGATAAACGGAAATCACGATAAAGGGAAATGGTAAAGGAAAATGTTGAAGGGAACTTGTAAAGAGGAATCATGCTAAATGGAAATGGTAGAGGAAAATATTGAAGGGAACTAGTAAAGAGAAATCGTGGTAAAGGGAAATGGAAATGTAGAAGGGACGCATTAAATGGAAATCGTGAAAGGAAATGTTAGATGGAAATGTTAAACGGAAATCACGATAAAGGGAAATAGGAAAGGAAAATGTTGAAGGGAACTTGTAAAGAGGAATCATGGTAAATGGAAATGGTGGACGGAAATGGTAAAGGGAAATGGTTAAGGGAATTGGTAGAAAGGAATCATGGTAAAGGGAAATTATAAAGGGAATTGGTAAAGAGGAATCATTGTAAAGGGAAATTATAAGGGGAAAAGATAATGAAAAATGGTAAAGGGAAATGGAAACGTAGAAGGAAAGCATTAAAGGGAAATGGTAAATGGAAATTATAAACGGAAATCAAGATAAAGGGAATTGGTAAAGAGAAATCATTGTAAAGGGAAATTATAAAGGGAAAAGATAATGAAAAATGGTAAAGGGAAATGGAAACGTAGAAGGAAAGCATTAAAGGGAAATGGTAAATGGAAATGATAAACGGAAATCACGATAAAGGGAAATGGTAAAGAGAAATTGTAAAGGGAGATTGTTAAGGGAAATTATAAAGGAAAATGGTAAAGGGAAATGGAAATTATAAAGGGAAAAGATAATGAAAAATGGTAAGGGGAAATGGAAACGTAGAAGGAAAGCATTAAAGGGAAATGGTAAATGGAAATGATAAACGGAAATCACGATAAAGGGAGATTGTTAAGGGAAATTATAAAGGAAAATGGTAAAGGGAAATGGAAATGTAGAAGGAAAAAGATAAAGGAAAATGGTAAAAGGAAATAGAAATGTAGAAGGGAAATGGTAAATGGAAATGGAAAAGGGAAATGACAAAAGAAAATCATTATAAAGGGAAATCACGATAAAGGGAAATGCTAAAGGGAAATTTTGAAGAAAAATATCTTACGCATCAATTTCCAATGCAAGAATGCCCAGCTCTGAGTTCAGGAATACTCTTCTTATTGAGAAGTAGTTATTATATCTGGACGCCGGAATAAATTCAGCTCAGACGTCCAGGCAGCCAAGTTTCTCGATTTGCGTTCTGTCTCTGCTTTCTGATTGCCGTCGCGTTTTAATCCTGAATTTACGATCGAGCGCGCCGCTGAATTGGCGACATCGGAGCATCGCGTCTATCCATGTGCAAATGAATTTATTAATTTACATGCACTCAGGAGAACTGTAACGAGAGCCTTGATAAGCCGCACAGTCAGAATGAGACGCCCTTGGATTTGTTACTCGAAAGGTGCCAACGCATTCGAATTGTTGGTGTTATGCGTTCTAACTCTATTTGAACTGCGAATGACGACGATACATATTCCGAATTCGTACCTGCAACAAAATTCTATTCAAGGCTTTTCTTACCTTTTCTTTATTCGTTTGCTTTTCTGCTTTCATTTCTTGTCATGTATTTTTTTCTTTTTTTACATTCTCATTTATTATTCTTATCATATTCATCATTCTTTTGTTGTCACGTCTCGAGGGATATTCTTTTTCCATAAAAAGTGTCTTTGTCACCTTATAAGAATTAGTGATGAGCTTAGTGGTGAAATCCGTTATCTAATAATGAAAATTTATATTATAGGCTGGATATGTGCACACCAATCATGGACGTTACTTCATCGAACCTTTGCACGAAGTAGAACCAGAGGCAGATGGACAACATGCCCATATTGCTTATCAAAGGAGTGCTCCTCATGAGAAAGAAGACGAGTCCAAAAAATTCTGTGGAACAGATGGTTTGATTAAAATTGATTATTTGTACATGACACACTTGCTGAAATCGAAAAACTGACTAACCACAGACTTTTTAAGCCACGCCCCTTATGCACGAATGAGTGGTGCAGCAATATACCTAGTTGGGTGACTTCGGACCTCTTCGGGTGTCTCCGGAATTCTTCGGGTGTCTCCGGAATTATTCGGGCGTGTTCGGAATTCTTCGGACCTATTCGAGTTACGGTTACTAAAAAAAACTCGTGGTAGGGGGTCAGTGATATAAAGTGTTCAGTGTGGAAAGTGTGCAGTTAGTCGATAAATATAGTGATTCCAGGGACGCCTGATTAGATATTATGATTTAATAATGATTAATATGATTCTATAAATATATTTCCAAAATTTCTGAAAAGCCACAAAGACTTCAGAGGTCCTGTGATTCAGTCTTCAACTTTGTATATTGTTATTGTAGTTATTATAGTTATTGTAGGACTTTCAATAAAGGTCAGAAATAGCGGTAATTTTCTTCACTTATGTACCCATCAACATAGAAATCCTCCTCGTCATTAAAAATAACTTTTTCTAGCTCCAGAACACCTGCAACAAACATGTCAGTCATATCTTTGCAGAATAATTTAAAAAATTCTTTTTTAAGATGATAATTCAAAATGACCTTCAGAACCTACCACGAAGACGATTTAGGTCTATTAAGAACACTACGTAGTATAAGAAGACCCAACTCCATCTCCTATTCAGTGTCGTAACGACCCTGTAGGAAGTAAAAAGATAGAAAGCTAGCTATATATATTTGAATCTTTTTCAATATTCAGAATTGAAATAGAAAGGAAAAATGTATCCAACTGTATCCTTCCCTATCCATGTCAATAGTATCTATTTTTAGAAATATATTTATGGCCACCCTGTATATATTATATAAAAATGTCCCTGTACATAAATATTTTGAGAAGTTGTTATATTTTAATATTTATTTATTAATATACTGTATATTTACTTAATGTTCTTGAATTTGGAAGATAACTGGGAGTCAGCTTGGGCAGAACAACTAGCAAGAAGACAAAGGGAACGATCCCTGGAAAATCACACAGAACATAAGCGAAGTGATAAACCACATTCAGCAACTCATAGCATCCATCGATACGTCGAGGCAGGACTAGTAGCTGATCGGAAGTTTTTGGATTACCACAATGGCACAGATTACCAGCAATATCTGTTGACGATATCAAACATGGTCTCTGACTTTTATCACGATAATTCGGTGGGGAATCAAATTGACTTTGTAGTAGTTCGCATGATCTACTTGGAACAGGAAAAAGAGGAGGTAAGGGATTGAACAAATCAGAGCCTAAAATGTTGTTTTTAATATAACATACAATAGTTTTCTGGCAGTAGAGAAACTCACCGAAATTGTTTTGCAGATTGACTTGTCTATTAGTCCAGATTCGGACAAAACCTTGAAAACTTTTGCCGAATGGGCTATGAAGATGAATCCAGAATCTCATACTCATCCCAATCATCATGACGTGGGTGTCTTAATAACAAGGTATTTTATATTTTGAAATAAGAGCTGATCAGTTAAGAACTTATCAGTTATACTTTTAGGTAATAATTACTAGTTTGCAAAATCTCATAAATTTCATGTTTCTGTATCAAATGTAAGATTATCCACTTCTTAGGGATTATTCATTTTCAGATATGATATCTGTGCCGAAGACAGCGGCTGTTCCCTAATGGGTTTAGCTTATGTATCAGCCGTTTGTGATAGACCGAAAGCAGCTTGCATTAATGAGGACAACGGTCTTCTTCTTGGAATTGTAGTAGCTCATGAAGTTGGACACACGTAATAATAAAATTTATTAAAGAGTTTTATATGTTGCTAAAGTTTTATTACGTTTTCATATTCGTAAAGTTATAATATTTTTATATTCGTAGTAAAAACAGGTTTATTTTCAGACTGGGGTGTTCACATGATACTGAAGACATCAGTGGTTGTCCACCTCAGGACAAAGACGAAAGTTACTTCATCATGTCACCTTTCGTTTTTATCTACACTCTGAGATGGTCACCTTGCAGCAGAAGATTCATAACAACCTTAATGGAGTAATTGTCAATGTTTCCCTTTCTTTGAAAACCCTTTCCCTTTTTGAAAAACCTTTCCGTTTTTGAAAAACCTTTTCAGAATCGAGAATTAGTTAAACTTTAATATTTCCAGAACTGGTCTGGGAGATTGTTTAACTGATGACCCGAAAAATCCTCCAGACAAATTCAAATATCCCAACATGTTGCCAGGCGCGATGTATGGGCCAGATTATCAGTGTAAATTGGATTTTAATGATACGGAACCTTGTGATCAAGCTGGCGATTGCGAAGCTCTCTGGTGCAAAGAAGGTGACCAATGTATGACCAAAGGTGCTCCTCCGGCGGAAGGAACCAAGTGTGCCGAAAAAAAGGTTACTTTTCTAAAAATACTAAACTGACAAAGAAACATTTTCGGCATGCTGAGCCTACGAATCGGGTGTCCAATTAACTCCATCTCATCTTAATCAAGGTCATTTGAAGGTCAAATCGACAAAAAAATCTTTTTAGCAGAAATAACTACTATTTCTCATGTTTTTGGGGTCCCTGAATCCGAATCCGGTGTTCGATTAACACTACCACGTCTTAATCAAGGTCAATTGAAGGTCAAATCGACAAAAAAAATCTTTTTAGCAGAAATAACTATTATTCCTCATGTTTTTGGGGTTGCTGAATCTGAATCCGGTGTCCGATTGATCCTATCATGTTTTAATCAAGGTCATTTGAAGGTCAAATCGACAAACAGAATCTTTTTAGCAGAAATAGCTACTATTTTTCATGTTTTTGGGGTCCCTGAATCCGAATCCGGTGTTCGATTAACACTACCACGTCTTAATCAAGGTCAATTGAAGGTTAAATCGACAAAAAAATCTTTTTAACAGAAATAATTGCTATTCCTCATGATTTTTAGGTTCCTGAATCCGAATCCGGTATTTAATTAACCCGACCACGTCGTACTCAAGGTCATTTTAAGGTCAAATCGACAAAAAGAACCTTTTTTAGCAGAAGTGACTACTATTCCTCGTGTTTTTGGTGTCCCTGAATCCGAATCCGGTGTCCGATTGTCCCTATCATGTTTTAATCAAGGTCATTTGAAGGTCAATCGACAAAAAGAATCTTTTTAGCAGAAATGACTACTATTCCGGGCTCAGTATGCCGAAAAATATAAGGATATAATTATTGATATTATGTATCACCTTTTTACAAAAAGCAATTTTTTTTCTATTGTGTATCTGTGTTATTATTATTATTGTGGTTAAGTTATAGAAGTTGAACCTTGAATGAAAGACTCTTGAATCTATATATATATATATATATATATATATATATATAATTCGAATTTGATTCAGTGGTGCATTCACAAAGAATGCGTGGACATTGGTTCTCGTCCGTCTGCAGTGAATGGTGGCTGGAGTGAATGGGGACCAATGAGCGAGTGTTCAAGAACTTGTGGTGGGGGTGTCCAAAACAAGGAAAGAGAATGCGATAAACCGGCTCCATCAAACGGAGGTCGATATTGCATTGGAGAAAGAAAGAAATTTACCATTTGTAACACTACCGTAAGGACCCTTCTTTTAATTCTCTTTTTACACATTTTTTTTAACTTATTATTATTTAATCATATAATAATACTTATTATTTCATCAGTATGTTAATTACACTTGAGCGATTTATTGATTTAGCCCTGTGACCCCACGAAACCTTCATTTCGGGCAGTTCAGTGTGAGGAATATAATAAAAAAGAAGTGCTAACTGACGGACTTCATCAGTGGACCCCTTATTCGAAAGAGGGATTGGACGTATGTGCATTACACTGTATTAACGAAAAGAAAGTATTTATGGAACTCGCCCGAACAGCCAAAGATGGAACTCCTTGCAAAGCTGGGACTTACCATATGTGCATTTCGGGAACTTGTAGAGTAAGTTAAGTGTTGAAGTTAAGTTTTATGGTATCCAAAGATCTCTATTGATGTATATCTAATCCATATATCTTTTATTGTTTCAGAAAGTCGGTTGTGATTGGATATTAGATTCAGATGCAGTTGATGACAAATGTGGAGTGTGCAAAGGTGGCGGAACAGGTTGTACGCCCGTGGCTGGAGATTTCACACAAACAGGACTGAAAAGTAACAATCTAAGAATATTTTAATCTAAAGAAATTGCAAAAAAAATTTATAGTAGGAAAAAGTCTAATATTTGTTTATCATTTTAGATTATCAGAAAGTGGTTACAGTGCCGAAAGGGAGTCGAAATATCCACATGTTCGAGAAGAAGCCAAGTCAAAACATTCTAGCAGTTAAACCTGACAAGGGGGACAAGTATTGCTTAAACGGCGGTTTGTAAGTCAATTAAAAATTTTTTCCTCGCTTTTGCTGTAAACCCTCATTAAGAATCTGCAGAGAAAGAAAAATAGTTCAAAGATCACTCTGACAACTGCACACTAGTTCTAATCGAAAACTAAGCTCACACTTTTTAAGTCACACCCCTTTAGGAATGAATAAGTGAAGCAGAAATATTTTCTTCGGACGTCTTCGGGTGTCTTCGGGACTCTTGTCTCTTCAAGTGTGCAGTTACTAAAAAGAGTGAGGAGTGTGCAGTGACTTCAATTGTTCTCTGTGGACAGTGTGTGATTTGTCAGAGTCGATTCTATTTATAAATTACATTCTTGGAAATTGTTTGAAAATTGTTTCATTTAGTTCGGAAGAAAGAAATGGCGATTATGAATGCGCTGGATCCATGATTATATACACTCACCCAGAATCGGATAAAGAAGATCTCTTAATCAGAGGACCCATTTCCGAAGATATTGAACTTCAAGTAATTTTATAATAATTTTGTAATTTCCTCATCTAAATTATATCAATTTTTAATGCACAATCGATATCGTAATTTTCATTCTTTTAGTACGCGTTCTTTGCCAATGAGAATCCCGGAGTCCATTACGAATATTTCACTAAATCTGGCAGCTCTGCACACGTCCCGCAATATTCCTGGGATTTCGTCGATTGGTCAGAATGCAGCGCGAAATGCGGTGGTGGTACAAAGGTAAAAAATCAGCTGAAAAAAAAATTCTTTGTCAAATGTTTTTAATAAATAATTCTATCCAATCTTTAATTTTCAGCTTTCGGAACCTACGTGCATTGAACAAAAATCTGGAAAGGTGACCAATAGTTTCTGTTCCGGAATTCCACGTCCAGAGCCCAAGAGTCAAATATGTAACGAGAAACCTTGTCCTGCAAAGTATGCTAATTTTTTCCAAGTTTCCTCTCGTATGTTTTTCTTTTTTCCTTTAAAATGAGCGAAAAGTCGATCACTAGATAGATAAGGTTGCAAAGTCAGATCGAAACTCCGTAACTTAATTTAAACGTGAAAGAATCCAGTTACTTTCCATTTGCTTGAAGTCAGTAGTAGCTAGAAACTTGTTTCCTAATTTGGAAGAACCACATTCTACTTTTTTTTTATCTCAAATCCAATTAGATGGCGAGTCAGTCAGTGGAGCAGATGCAGCGCTTGTGGTGGCAAAAAAGGATCCCAATATCGAAAGGTGCAATGCGTGAAACCAGGAGCTCATTCCGGGGAGGACGATGTCCAGTCAAATTTAGACGCCTGTAAGGGTCGCGTCCCGAAGCAAAAAATGGACTGTGTCGGAGAGCGACCCTGCAGAAAATCCTGTAAAAAGACGAGAGAGGCGGAAAAATCATTAGAGATAAATCACTCTCTGAGTCTCGAAGAGCAGCAGAAACTCATGGACCAGTTTGTCGACGTCGGTCTCACAAGATACCTAGAGTCCCGCGGCGTTTCCGGCACAAACGTCAAGTCCGGAAAAAGAAGCGCCACCGAGGACTTCAAGCAGCTGTTGCACGACTATGTGTCGAGCAACAAAGCGAAGAAGAAACGAACCTGCGAAAAGAAAAATTGCGGGCATAAGAATCACTTCACGACTCCGAAACCCGGATCCATCATCAAGGATCCAGCCCCTCGAGATCAAGAGATTCTAATCGTGGCGCCTTTTAGGGATGACTTCCTCCGCTCGAACATGTCTGATCGTGCCTTCCAAGAGGCTGGCGATTCCGTTGGAGTTTCGATTGATACGAAACGCAAGAAAGTTTTCAGAGGAAAGGATGCAATCAATATGGAGAATATGATTTTTCATCATAACGTTTCTACGGACCTTTTCAGTGGTTCTGAGTCTAGAGGGTCTAAGAAACCTGGTAGAGATCGGTAGCTTATCTGGTATTATTCTAGTTCTAGGTTTAATAAAAAAAATATCTTATCAATTTTGAGTAGATAAGTTATAAGTTGAATATCGAAATATATAGTCATAAGTGATTATTGGTCGTAAGTTACAGTCCTGGGTTTTAGGTCATAAGTCATGACATGGATTGTGAGTCATAAGTCATCAGTCAGAGGACAAGTCATAATTCCTAAGACTGTTTAAGCTTCTTTTCCTATTTTTAGACGAAATTAAAAATTCGAAGCTAAAGTTTGGCTGCGTTAATTTATTAAAATTAATTACTTAAGTAAGCAATGATTAAAAAGCTGGAATTTGTACTACAATTGATTTTCTTCAAGAAACTCGAGAAACTACGAGATTGACTAATGATTATGAATGTTTCTAACAAAATTATCAAGTCCTCCATAATTAATGCTACAATTACAGCTTCTTGCTCCGTCTTATCATCCCCAACCACGTCTTAGAATCTGGTACATCAAACATGCCTAATCGGTTGCCAGAACAAGCATGATTTATTCATGAAGTCTCAGGAGTGCAAGTAAAGTTATTCGAAGTAATGAAGATATTCCGTCACAATTTAATTAGTTGTAAAACTTTTTATAATGTATTCGATACTGTCAACTTCCTGCTGAAGGTAAAGAGATAGAAACAGATGGATAGAAGGAGAGAAAACTTTTCTATCTCTTCTAAGTAGCCGATTAGCATCCCTAAAACTCTATTTCTTTGTATCCACTATTTTATCCCCGGGTCCGTTAATATCTATCTCTTTCTATCCCTCTGTCTATCCCTGTTTAATATCTATTTATCTCTATCGCTTAAGCAATCTTTATGCAGAAAAATTTGTATTGCTTTCTATACCTAAATCTATCACTTGTGACCGAATTTCGAATTGAAAGAGATAGGAAGGAATTGATACCCATAATGAAATAGAAAGAGATAGACAAGAATAGGCGAGAGATGGGAAGGAATACAGAAGTTGGGATTAAAAGAAATAGAAGCAAAATGTGATTAACAAGGAAATAGAAAGAGGTAGACAGATATAAACAAGAAATAGAAAGAGATAGAGAAATGATAATTGAAAGAGATAGAGCTGACATTGATTGAAAATGATGGAAAGAGATTAAGGGTGATAGATAATAAATTGAAGGAGATAGAGAAGTGGGGATGGAATAAAATAGGCGTGGATGTGGAAGGCAATAGATAAAAAGGAATAGAAAAGGGGAGATTTAAAGCGCTAAGCTTGGATGTGGATTAATATCGAGATAGAAAGAATTTATTATAGATAGAATAGAATAGAATAGAATAGAAAGATTGATGATAAAAAGATATAGACGTGAATAGGGAAAGTATAGAAAGGAAAAATGAAGTAGGGATTGAAAGAGATAGACTGTAATATACGAGAGATAGAGATAAGGAAGTGCGGATTCAAAGAGATAGGCGTAGATGTGGATTGAGGTGGAAATAGAAAGGGATAGAGAACTGGAAATTGAAGGAGATTGAAACGAGTTGGGATTGACAAGAATAGGCGAAAGATAGGAAGGAATAGGAAGTGGATATTAAAAGAGATAAAGGAAATTTTGATTGACTAGAATATAGAAAGAGATAGAGACATGATAATTAAAAGAAATAGAGTTATCATTGATTGAAAATGAGATAGAAAGAGATTAACGGTAACATACAATAAATTGTCAGTAATAGAGAAGTGGGGATTAAATAAGATAGACGTGGATGTGGATTTAGATGGAAATAGAAAGGGATAGAGAACTGGAGATTGAGAGAGATAAGAAAAAAGATTGAAAGAGTAAGTTGAGATTAACAAGGAGGTTGGAAAGGATAGACAAGAATAGACGGAAGATAGGAAGGGATTGAAAGAAATAGAAGCGAACTGTGATTGACTAGGGTATAGAAAGAGGTAGACAGATATAGACAATAAATAGAAAGAGATAGAGAATGAGAATTGAAAGAGATAGGTGTGCATGTGAATAGGCGATAGATAGAAAGGAATAGAAAAGGAAAGATTTAAACGGATAGGCTTGGATGTGGATTAATAGCGAGATAGAAAGAATTTATTATAGGTAGAATAGAATAGAATAGAAAGATTGATGTTAAAAAGATATAGACGAGAATAGGCAAAACATAGAAAGGATAAAGGTAGTAGGGATTGAAAGAGATAGGAAGGAATTGAGATCGATAATGAAATAGAAAGAGATAGACAATAATAGGCGAGAGATGGCACTGAATACAGAAATGGGGATTAAAACAGATAGGAGCGAATTATGATTGACAAGAAAATAGAAAGAGATAGACAGGCATAGGCAAGAAATACATAGGGAAATGTGAGTGAGGATTGAAAGTGATAAAAGCGATTTTGAGTAATACGTAGATAGAAAGAGATAGATAGCAATGGGCGAGAAATAGATAGAGAGAAAGTATTTATTATAGATAGAATAGAATAGAATAGAATAGAAATATTGATGATAAAAAGATATAGACGTGAATAGGGAAAGTATTGAAAGGAAAAATGAAGTAGGGATTGAAAGAGATAGACTGTAATATACAAGAGATAGAGAAAAGGAAGTGCGAATTCAAAGAGATAGGCGTGGATGTGGATTTAAATGGAAATAGAAAGGGATAGAGACCTGAACATTGAGAAGATAAAAAAAGAGATGGAAGGAGTGGTTGAGATTGACAAGAAGATTGAAAAAGATAGATAAGAATAGGCGGAAGATAGGAAGGAATAGAGAAGAAGGGATTGAAAGAAATAGAAGCAAACTTTGATTGAAAATGAAATTGATTGAAAATGAGATAAGAAGAGATTAACGGTGACAATAAATAAATTGAAAGAAATAGAGAAGTGGGGATTGAAAGAAATAGGTGTGCATACCGATAGACAATAGATAGAAGGGAATAGGAAAGGGGATTTAAAGGGATAGGTATTAATATCGAGATAGGAACAATTATAATTATAGAACGATGATTGATGATTAAAAGATATAGGCGAGAATAGGCAAACCATAGAAAGGAAAAAGGAAGTAGGTATTGAAAGAGATAAGAAGGGATTGAGATCCATAATTAAGTAGAAATAGACTAGAAATGGGAAGGAGTACAAAAGTGGAGATTAAAGAAGATAGAATTAAACTGTGATTGACAAGAAGATAAAAAGAGATAGACAGGCAGAGAGGAGAGATAGGAAAGAATAGAGAAGTGGGGATTGAAAGAAATAGAGAAGTAGGGATTGAATAAGATTGTGGTGGATGTGGATTTAAATAGAAATTAAAAGGGATAGAGAGCTGGAGATTGAAAGAGTGGTTGAGATTGACAAGGAGATTGAAAGGGATAGATAAGAATAGGCGAAAGATAGGAAGGAATAGAGAAGTGGGGATTGACTAAGATTGGCGTGGATGTGGATAGACAATAGAGAGAAAGGAATAGAAAAGAGGAGATTTAAAGAGATAGACTTGGAGGTGGATTAATATCCAGATGAAAAAAGGATGGACAGGTATAGGTGAGAGATTGAAATGGATAAACAATCTTTATCCCTTTCTATCTTAGAGATAGAAGGAGTTAGAAAGAAATAGGTTTTCAATCTCTTTACTTCCAACAGGGCTGTCAATAAAAAAAAAAACTCTACGAGACGAAGCAGTACCATATTAAATTATTTAATTATAATTTCTCCTTGACTTATCAGTTAATTAATTAATATGGTATCTCTTAATAGTAATGGAAAGCATATGTTTCGAATTCTAAGTACAATTTTTGGCTTTAACGAATCGAGTAATTTCGTCCTGCTTAGACGAGGCGTTCAGAAGCGTTTCCTGCCTTCTCGTATACAACTTTAATTATACTCCCTTTTCGAGTAGTTCTTTGAACGCAAAATTTAGCACCTTTTAGTTTAATTAGAACTTCAAGCTTCTTTAGCAAGTCGTAGTACAAGTTTTGTTAATTGAATAATGAATTTCTTGTGATGCTAGTTTAATTACATTTATGGTAAGATGTAGAGTTAAAAACGCTCATTAAACTCAGAAGAACACTACTTATGTATTATTCGCTCATAAGAGAGCCAGAGAAATGATAGGTATAAATAAAATTTATATCTATTCTAATCAATACTTGCCGAATCATAAATTCCACACGTGAATTGAATTTTAAATTTTGAATTTGCTTTCGTTCATAATTATTTTGTCACGAATCTATACTCGTAATACATTGAAAATCTAGGAATTTTAAGGGAATTTTATGGAATTTTTAAAGATTTCATGGGAGATATGGGATTTTCAATTTTATCGTAGAATTTTATCGTAGAATTTCAAAAAGTTTCTGGGAATTTTTCGAATTTTCACGACTTTGATCAGCTTTCAATTGGACTTTAAGGTACTTTTATTAATTTTAAGATATGTATTTTGTGGGATTTAAATAAGGAACTTAAAACTATATCGGGAATTTTATTGAGGAATTTCAAAAGCTTTTTATGGTTTTTAAAATGTTTTGTAGAATTTACAAAGATTTCGAAGGTTTTCGTCAAATTTTAAGGGTTTTCAAGAAATGTTTCGATTTTTAAAAGATATTGTGGAATTTTTAAGGAATTCATGGAGTTTTATGAGATTTCTAATAATTTACATAAAAGTATTTCAAGAGATTTTTCTAATTATTAAAAGATTTCGTGAAATTGCAATTTTAAGAAATTTTAAAGAATTTTAAGGGATTCGAAATATTTTTAAATTAGGAGGATTTTTAAGAGTTTTTAAAGAATTTTAAAAGATTCCGACGAATTCAAGCAATTTTTAAGGTTTTTTTGAAATTTTGAGGCATTTAAAACGGCTTGAAGGAGTTTCAGGGGGTTTGAAGGAATTAAAAATTTTAATTTAAATTTAAATTTAAAAAGATTTCTAAAAATTGCGAGGAATTTTACGTTATTTTTTGATATTTCTAATAATTTTAAAGGATTTCAAGACGTTTCTTTGATTTTTAATGGATTTTGTAAAATTTTAAAGAATTTCATGAAATTTGATAAGATTTCTAATATCTTTAAGGGATTTTAAATTTGAAGGAATTTCAAGAGGTTTCTAGGAATTTTTCGAAATTTTCATGAATTTTAAAGTGGATTTTAAAAGATTTATGATTTTGAAAATTTTCGTAGAAGTTTTAAAAAATGTTATAAAATTTTTAAGGATTTCATGGAATTTGACAAGATTTTAAAGAATTTCAAGAGATTATAAATCTTGAAAAATTCCAAGAGTTTCTTTTTATGTATTTTTAGAGTTTTTTGCTGATTTTAACTTGGATTTCAAGATATTTATGATTGTAATGGTTTTTGTGGATTTTTAGAGGATTTCAATAGGTTTTTGGGATTTTTTAGAAATCTTAACGAATTTTAAGAGAATTCAAAGAGTTTTTAGAGAATTTTAAGAAAGTCAAGAGATTTTAATAATTTCAAAAATATTTTGTGGAATTTTAGAGAATTTTGTGAAATTTTGTGATATTTTAGAAGATTTTATAGAATTTAAAGAATTTCATGGAATTTCGTGAGATTTTGAATAATTTTAATAGATTTCAATAAGGACATCTGGGAACTTTAAATTCTATCGTATAATTTACAGAATTTCAAGCAGTTTCTATAAGAATTTTAAGAAGTTTTCACGAATTTTAAAAGTTGTATGAGTTTTAGAATATTTTATGGGGTTTAAAGGATTTTAAAGTTTGTCAGGTAATTTTATTGATTTCTCTCAGTTTTAAAAGACTTTGTAAAATTTTAAAGGATTTCATGGAATTTGAAGATATTTCTAATACTTTTAATGGATTTTAAAGCATATAAAAGAGATTTGAATTGTTATCATTGAATTCAAAAGATTCTGAAGAAGTTTCTGAAAATTTTAAGAGATTTTCACGAAGTTTAATATAGATTTTAAGAAATGAGAGATATAAAATATAATAAATTATATAATATTGTAAAAATAATAAATAATAAAATTTTTAAAATTGTATTTTCTATTATTGTATTCTACCGTAAGCAGTAATAATAATGCATGCGAGGATAGAAATATTTCCATACGATAGAGATTTCCATATGACAGAATGGAGAGATCGACTTCCTTGGTAATTGTATTTCAATTTTTTTGTTTTTTTTTTTCAATTTCCTATTAAAACTAGTATGATTGCGTCAATCTGATTTATGAGAGTTTTCGATTGGATGATACGCATACATATATCTCAGTAATTTAATGATTTTAATCCGTTTCAGGGACATCGGGTTCCGTCCGTGTACACTAGACAATGATGTCAGAACTGAATCATCGATGTCTGCAAGCAATTAGTGGAAAGCTGCTCGAGAGGAAAAAAGTGTATCAGATCCAATTCCAATTTTTGCGTAAAATGTGAAAATTTTCTTTTTTAATCGAATATATATTTTAGAAATGGAAAGGTGTGAAAAACATTGCGGACAAGTTGAGTTCTCCTATTTTGAAAAAGAAAATAGCAAGTAAAGAAATAAGTCGTCGTGCTGTTGGAACGAGATGAGATATACGAGCGCAATGGTGGTTTATGCGATAATAAGCACCTGGTGGACATATGGATGGTGAGGTGGTAGCTGGTAGCTATCCGCGCGTCCTACGATGGAGTCTACGTGGGTTGGTCTGCCGATTTTAAAATGCACATCGCTCAGGATAAGCGCTACAGGCCTTGGACCATCCGACAACGATTGCTACTTTATTTTACGATCGGATTTCATTTAGAATGGCCACTTTACGAGGAAAAGGACATCAACTCCTACACTAGGTTTCTGCAATTCATCATCTAATACATCTCTCTTGTTTTACATAAGTTACTTTTAAATTTACGACAGTTTATCAAACATTTTCTTATTTATAGGATATTTATGCTAAATGTCATGTGGATTCGAGAAGACGAATTTAAGATGCTTGAACTGTACAATATAACGGACAGTTTATAGAAGTTGAAATTATATCCTCAATACGGTCTCAATTTGAATTAGTTAAAACTTGGTAATTGTTACGTGATCGTAACCAATCAATAATTGTAAAAAACCCAATGTTTCAAATATATGTGAGAGTCAACGCGAGGGAAACCAAACAAACCGACCTCCCCCGTTTCAGACACATTAAGAGGTAAAGATATGACTCATGTACCCTCGCTCCCTATTTGGAAAGAGGACGAAACGGGAGGATCAACCGAGGAACCCCGTTTCCTAATTTCCATAGTAACCAAGAAAGTAAAAAGGATATAAAAGGAGACAAAATCCCAAGATGAGCTAGTCTACTTTGTACCACCTTACTACGTTAGTCTAGTCTACTTTGTACCACCTTACTACGTTAGTCTAGTCTACTTTGTACCACCTTACTACGTTAGTCTAGTCTATTTTATGCCACCTTACTACGCCAGTCTACTTCGTGC